>JANJGK010000996.1:0-20000 GCA_039081455.1 Macrobrachium rosenbergii | reverse complement strand
TCAATGAACATTAACTAATCACCCATTAAACACTCACTAAACACTTACACACTAAACATTCATTAAACGCTACCATTCACAAGACACTCGCCAAACACTCACTGAATACTTACTAAACATTCACTAAACACTAACATTCACAGAACATTCACTAAACCCTAAACACTCACTAAACACTTACACACTAAACATTCATTAAACATTAACTGAATGCTTACACACTAAACATTCACTAAACACTAACATTCACAAGACATTCACTAAACACTCACTAAACAATCAGTGAATACTTACACACTAAACATTCACTAAACACTAACACTCACTAAACATTCACTAAACACTAAACACTCACTAAACACTCACTAAACACTTACACACTAAACATTCACTAAACCTGTTTACCATTCGAAAGACCACAACATTATGCGAGAGAGAGAGAGAGAGAGAGAGAGAGAGAGAGAGAGAGAGAGAGAGAGAGAGAGAGAGAGAGAATGAAAACACTCATCAGTAAAGGTGACAGTTCTATTTTGTATAAAGATGAAGGACGAATCTTATCAGAACAAAGAATGAGTCATTCAAGAATAATTGCTTATCTGAATATTTTTTCTTTTTCTGAATTATACAATTGAAGTGTACGGAGATGTACGCCCTTTAGGACGTGTCTTTACACAGGAAAGGCACAACAAAGAACGGGAGATGTAGCAGGAAAAGATACTTGTTTTCGCTGTCATTAAAATTATATACAAAATACCCATGAACAAGACAGACAAAGAGAGAGAGAGAGAGAGAGAGAGAGAGAGAGAGAGAGAGAAAACACTGTTGTCCAATGTCATCGTGAAGTCGTTGATTCTGTCCACGTCCGTCTTTCACACTTTAATGGATGTCAAGTGGAACAAAGGGAGAACCTGAAAGCTTCCCAGAGATGCGTAGCTGGAATCAGGTCTGAAATAAACACCCAAGTTGGTATACTTTAAGGTCTGAATGATACTCGACTGGAAGAATCATTAGAATCACTGCAATGAATCATTAGTCTGTTTGAATCTTTTTTTTGGGGGATAACCATTTGGTTAATTCCCAGTTTTTTTTAGGGTAAATCATTCGTATCTATGTAATAAAAATATACGCACTGATTTTTTCAAAACATTGTCAGGAATAATGGCAGACTCAACGCTATATATAACTGAAGCAATTGGCCATAGCTTCAAATATCCTGTTCCAGCCATTAAGCATGAATGGACGTCATTATGAATAAATTATTTATCCTGTATAATAATGAGCCCACAGAATGAACAAATGCCTATTATTTTTCGTGTCTTTGACCAGTCACGATTATATTTGCTCGGTTGAAAAATAAAGGTACTCGTATGCATTCATTTCCTTAATTAATGTTGTCAGTCGCTATAAATACTGAGATGAAGAAATGACTGCCTTCAACCTGCAATTTCCCGATTGGAATTCAGCCAGACCCAATAATATGTCGTCCCCTGATATCTAGCGAGGGCTTAGAATAGTCCGTTTTTATCGACGCTCTCACAAGAACCCACTTTGTTTTATCTCAATTCTCGAAAGAGAGACACGACAGTAAAATGATGTGGAAGTATGATTATACACATATACTGTATATATATATATATATATATATATATATATATATATATATATATATATATATATATATATATATATATATATATATATATATAAATATATATATATAAATATATATATATATATATATATATATATATATATATATATATATATATATATGTTATGAACCGAGTGGCTCGGCCCGTAAGAAAAAAAAAAAAACATAAAACGCAGGATCTTTATAGATGGAAAAACTACTGGGGCTGCTCTGGCTAATCGATAGCTCGCACACACAAAGAAGGAGGAATAACAAAAATACAGGAAATTGTTATAAAAATAGATTTATTAATATTAAACTTAATAAAAATCTTTAAAAAAAGAAAGCCATAACAAAATGAGCCAGGTCCGGGCCACGAAACACAAAAATAAAGCAATATTACTTTATATAAAAAAAAGAAGTACCAGCAGCAGTCGATACAAAAAAAAAAAAGCCATCTCCAGCGAAGTCCACCAACTAACGACAACAGGCCGTATTATCAAGACGTCCTGCTGCCGTCTCGCCAAATATCAAGGACACGGGGCCACTGCACCCGAGCCAAAACCGCCGACAGGGTCTCCACCTGCGGCCAACAAACAACCATCTTCGTCGGTGCGCCGCTCCAGCCTGGGCCCAAACACCGGCTGCCCAAGAAACGTCCTCAAAGTCGAACTGCTGCTGGTACTCAAAAGTTCTCAACCCCAAGAGAACAACCCGTTCGCTACTGCTGCCCGAACCTGACTAAAAGTTGGCGCCACGCCACCACAAACGTCAACAATCCTGTGAAAATAAGAGGGGAGGGAAGAGGATTACTAAACAAACAGGTAACTACAGTACCGCCCATAGAACCACCAAAGATCCTAACATATATATATATATATATATATATATATATATATATATATATATATATATATATATATATATATATATATATATATATATATATATATATATATATATATATATATATATATATATATATATATATATATGTATATATATATATATATATATATATATATATATATATATATATATATATATATATATATATATATATATATATATATATATAATATATATATATATATATATATATATATATATATATATATATACATATATATATATATATAATATATATATATATATATATATATATATATATATATATATATATATATATATATATATATATATATATAAATTTCTGACTCACGTCGGGATCGAACCCAGGTCTCTCAGGTGGAAAGCAAGGGCGT
This sequence comes from Macrobrachium rosenbergii, assembly GCA_039081455.1. Lineage (NCBI taxonomy): Eukaryota > Metazoa > Arthropoda > Malacostraca > Decapoda > Palaemonidae > Macrobrachium > Macrobrachium rosenbergii. Next base: position 17,105 of record JANJGK010000996.1, on the reverse strand, counting down.
TACCCACTGGGCCATACAAGTCTAAAAGAAGTTGGAACCTGAGAGCAACTGCACCCAAGGAATTACCTGGGCAAGCTAACTGCTTGCATACCAGCGAGTTTTCCCCAACTTCCCGACTCAGCAATGACCCAATAGACAACATTTCATTCGAATTATCCCTTCTGAGTGAATAAGATAGAAATCATCAACACACAATCACGTGTGGAACAGAAATAAATTTCTGACTCACGTCGGGATCGAACCCAGGTCTCTCAGGTGGAAAGCAAGGGCGTTACCCACTGGGCCATACAAGTCTAAAAGAAGTTGGAACCTGAGAGCAACTGCACCCAAGGAATTACCTGGGCAAGCTAACTGCTTGCATACCAGCGAGTTTTCCCCAACTTCCCGACTCAGCAATGACCCAATAGACAACATTTCATTCGAATTATCCCTTCTGAGTGAATAAGATAGAAATCATCAACACACAATCACGTGTGGAACAGAAATAAATTTCTGACTCACGTCGGGATCGAACCCAGGTCTCTCAGGTGGAAAGCAAGGGCGTTACCCACTGGGCCATACAAGTCTATCTTATTCACTCAGAAGGGATAATTCGAATGAAATGTTGTCTATTGGGTCATTGCTGAGTCGGGAAGTTGGGGAAAACTCGCTGGATTATATATATATATATATATATATATATATATATATATATATATATATATATATATATATATATATATATATATATATATATATAGATTATATATATATATATATATATATATATATATATATATATATATATATATATATATATATATATATATAGATTATATATATATATATATATATATATATATATATATATATATATATATATATTATATATATATATACACATATAGATAGATAGATAGACAGATAGATAGGTAGAATAGATTTGTGGCCTTTGCCGATCGTAAGTGATCTCACCCCTGGGGCATCTTCGCCAACAGAGCGTCATCAAATGGGGGTTTATTTTTACCAGGGATGGGCCCTTCCCCATTCTCTTCTCTGCCAGCTAGCCAAGAGACTATCGCTTCTCGGCTTTTATGTAGAAAACAGATGAATCCTTTGCAGAGTCCTGAAACCAGTCATTTCCCAGCTCTCTGATGGGTAGCAGTCAGGCCTCCTTGTCTGTAGGGAGTAGAAAGCTTTCCACATCGCATTCAAGAGAAATACAGCGAATCCTGACGGTGTTCTACCTGGCCTCAGTTCTGAATTGGAAGAGCTATTTCGTATGTGAAAGAGCTATCACTGCTTTCCTGGTCTCTCGTCCAAAGGTGTCAGTTCGCTGCACCTCTGTCATGCGGGAAAGCTTCCACCTCCATAATCAGGACTGATTGTTGTCTTTCTTGTGCCTCCTACGTCGGCGTTGTCCTGGTTTCTTCCTCTGCAAAGTCATCATCATGTATTCGCAAAAAGCAGAGACCTCTTCGCTCAGAGCTGACTGTTCCCTCTCCAGGTTGAAGACGTATTCGTGTCTCCTAATCGCTTCCTCGACCTTTTGGCGTCGATCCTCATCTGTTCTTTCCAGACTTTATCCAGAGCTTCTTCGAGCTGTTCTTTCCATCCTCCTTCGAGTTAGCTAAACTGCCTCCTGAGGTATCCCAGGTTTTGTAATCTGCCACAAGTGACCCTTCTGGATTCCGGAGACGTTTTCGTCGGCACAGGAGCTGTTTCTGTCTTCGGGAATTCTTGTGGACTGCTTGGAATATCAATGACGATCAGCAAATGGTACAGATTGGCAGCAATTCTTCGTCTCCTTTTCTAATTATATATAGGCACGTATACGCATAATCATGCGTAAATAGATAAAGATCCTTCAGAAAGTGGAAATGCTTTGACGAAGTGTCACAGACTCCATGAAGACGCTGGAACCAGTCTTGGGAAAGTTCACTGGAGGTCGACGCGGTATGTCTCATCACTTAGCTAGATTCTACATGTGAGTTTGTGTGTGTGCGTATATATAATGATTCGTTTTCTAGTTTCTCTTTTTTTCTGGAAACATATTTATGGAAATATGTTTTAATTTTATGACGAATTTTAATAATTACAATTTTTCAAAAAATAAGTGAATGACTAATAAAGAATGATTTGGATTTCGACGTTAACAGCGGTATATACATGCATACATACATACACACACACTCATACACACACACACACACATATATATATATATATATATATATATATATATATATATATATATATATATATATATATATATATATATATATATATATATTTATATAATGTATATAATATTATATATGTATATGTATATATATATATATGTATATATTTATATGTAATTGTAATAGCCACAATGCCCTCTTAACATTGTCGAATTCTTCATGCTTTTTTGGATACGCTTGTCACTACAAAGCCTAGGATCCAAGTGCAAGATATATGAAGAAATTCTGATGCGCGGTAGCGGAAAACGAACCCGGGTTAGTTTCCCGTTACCGCTCATAGAATTTCTTCATATTTCTTGCACTTGGATCTTAAGGCGTATCCAAAAAAGAGTGACCAGTAGATTCTACATATATATAAATATATATATATATATATATATATATATATATATATATATATATATATATATATATATATATATATATATATATTCTGTATAATGCATACATGGAGGGGCAGTATAGTAGGCAAGGAAAGGGCGCAGGAACACACACAGATCCAGTACAGACAAATATTTTCGACGCGTTTCTTGACCCGTGGTCACATCATCAGGACATCTACAGTTGTAATGTAAAAAGGGCCATTCAGCATCCATAATTAAAATTAAACATATACAAAATATAAGAAAATTTAAAATATATTATATACATATATATACATATATACATTTATTTATATATATATATGTGTATGTATATATATATATATATATATATATATATATATATATATATATATATATATATTTCTATAAATATTTATACATTAAATATATGTGTACATATATCATCGTGTGTGTGACCTTCCCTGCGTAAGAAAGGCAGTGTTTAAAATAGCTGTGGGTACATGGGAATACAACATTGAGGAAATCCGTTGCCTCTCTATGGTGGCCTCTCCTTGCTTAAGGAGCATTATTATTATTATTATTATTATTATTATTATTATTATTATTATTATTATTATTATTATTATTATTATTATTATTATTATTATTATTATTGTGTAATAAAAATCCACAATTATATAGTAAATATATTACTATGTACAATATGTAAAATGAACCAAAGACTTTCTAACACTTGAACGGTGTTCGAAAGTCTTTGGTTTATTCCACATATTTTACATAGCAATATATTTTTACTATATAATTGTGGATTTTTATTACACAGATTGTTTTTCACGAAGTTGTGAATCTATTATTATTATTATTATTATTATTATTATTATTATTATTATTATTATTATTATTATTATTATTATTATTATTATTATTATTATTATTATTATTATTCAGAAGATGGAACCTATCCATACGGAACAAGCCCACCAAAGGAGCCACTGACTTGAAATTCCAGAAGCGTCCAAAGAAGGTGAAGGAAGGAGCTCCTTAGGAAGAAGTAAGAGAAGGTAGCGGGAAATAGGACATTCTTCTGCCCATCTGAGCTGAGCCACCAATTCACTTTGTAGGTGAAAGCTCCACTGCATTTATTTATTCTTTTTACACATTTTCATCGTTCAAGTGTTCTTACAATAACGTAACGCAAGCACTAAAGAAGCCTCTGTTACTCAGCCAATCAGATGGTGGGTTCCTCCTCACTGTCCTAAAAGGAGGATTACGGACGTTTCTGATTGGGCCAGGTGGTGTTACAGGCAGCCGGAACCTAATTTAGTAAGACTGGAAAAGGCAGTGGAGCAGTGTCATGATCATGACTGTGGCTCGGCCGTCACGGGGTTCTCAGCAATGTTCGCGGGATTTTTCCACATTTTTCGGAGTCGTTGTGGAAAAAGGTAGGTTTTGTTGTGGTTTGGGTTCGTCCATTGAGCTATGTAGGTCGCTGGTTTAAGTCTAGAATAATAATAAAGATGCGAAGATTTGAAACCATCGAGTTGAAAGCTGCCCAGAGAAGTGGTTTAAATGGCCACAATTTCCAGTAGGGAAACTGGACTGAATTCCAGGTACATTAGGTCAGTGATTTATGGAATAATGTTTCCTCTAAGAGGTAGATCAGAGTGACCAGGCAGTAGGATGAAAGCCTTGGGTTTTAATTTATATCTTTACAGGACTTTCACGGGTCCTCGTTTAGTGCAACAACAATTACCTATAATGAGATATCAGTTGATGGTATGTTTGGTGTTGTTCTCCTGTGTTCAGTATAATGGAGGCATGTATCCTTGCGTTCCCGACAGTCTGGTCTCGAGTGATGGAAACTGATTCCGTTTTCCCGACTGTCGTTGAAATAAAGATTAAAATGTTCACCGTATGCAGACGGCAGGATAAATGATAATATCATTATGGGTGTTCCTAACGTCTCTTGTCTGAAGTGTCGAAAGGGTTTTGGGTGTCATATTTGACACTTTGAAGTCGCTTAATCTTCTCCGGGAGAAGCCTTCACAGAAGTTGGGGCGGTGCCTTGTGATACAGATCTTCCAGGGTATATTGTCATTCTCGAGAGGGAGAATAGAGTCTATTCTTGAAGCTCGTCATGCTGGGAATACTTGTATTCTTGGTATTCTTGATTGAAGGGATAATATATTCTTGTTTCGATAACACTCATTTGACATAAAAGTAAAAAAAAAAAAAAAAAAAAACTTAATACAGTATATTACACAATCCACGAAACCGCTACAGTTTTATTCTGTAATCAAAAGCCAGTGCCAAAGTACCTGTAATGTGTTATGAACAACTACCGCAATAATGTTTGCGTGTGAACACAGAATAGCCTCCCTCCTCCCTCCCCCTGAATTCTGTCTATGCCTGTATTCTTCTGTCGCTTTGAGGTGCAACAGTGTTGTTCAGGTCCTGTGGATAGAGAAGTCATTGGCTGAAGACCTTGTTGAACCAAAACCAGTCTTACACTTCTGGCAGAGGGTCCCCCCGAGCGCTCAGCATTTGGACAGAATATATTAATTGATTTTCCTCCTTCAAGTTTCTATTTAGATTTACTGAAACGCCTAACGACCACGACTTGACGCTCAAAGTTAATCTTATTGGTGCCAAAATCATCATTCAATTGGCGTCAAAATTATCATTCATTTGGTGTCAAAATTATCTTTCAATTGGTGTCAAAATTATCATTCAATTGGTGTCAAAATTATCATCCAGTTTGCGTCAAAATTAATATTCAATATGTGTCAAAATCATCATTCAATTGTTGTCAAAATTATCATTCAATTGGTGTTCAAATTATCATTCAATTGGTGTCAGAATCATCATTCGAATTTTTGTCATAATTATCGCTTAATTGGTGTCAAAATTATCCTTCAATTGTTGTCTTCAATGGACCCCGTCAGACATATTAAGACCCAAATGGGCTCTCTCTCTCTCTCTCTCTCTCTCTCTCTCTCTCTCTCTCTCTCTCTCTCTCTCTCTCTCTCTCTCTCTCTCTCTCTCAGGCTTTGGACACGCTGTTGGCGATTCCTTTCCTTCATAGGTTGTTCATATTGCTGTGAATCCTTCCCCTTCCCTCTGTCTGTATCGTCCAGACGTTTGTGCCTATACAGCTGGCAAATTCTTTTCATTGCCCCTTTAGTTATCGTCCATGGCAGTGGATATCAACCAGATGGTCTCTTAAATAAGAGACGTTTGATTTTTCCATTAATTCTCTCACTGGTGTGATAGTTTGTGGTAGTGATAGCTTCGACTAAGCTGTCGCACTGGCAAGGCTGCTGTCATGTCCATGAGTGTGTTGTTTGCTGTAGTTCTGTCCTTGTACTGGAGTTCGTTGATGCTAATTTAATCGATATTTACCGTACTAAGGCTATTTTCACTGGTACATCCCAGTAATTAAAGTATATATTGAATACACTTACTTTGTTGAACGTGATCAGATCAACTGCTGTTGTTTATGTTGGCATCAGTTGCTAATTCATTCGTAATCATCATCTGCTTTCCGGTTACTGAAGTCTGTGATGTTGAAGACAACTGGCTGTTGCTGTTGTTGCCTGGTGCTCTGTTGTTGTGGCTGAGTGATGATGATGGCGGCAGTTTCTCGGTTGACATAATGAAGTCAGGTGTTGTTCCTTTGGCGGCAAGTTTGGTCAAATATGAGCAGTTCGCGAAGTGTGAACCTGTTATATCATCGCCTTACTAATTGCACATAACGTGTTTTGTAGAGAACGGTCGAAGACCCTTCAAGGTCATTTTTAATTTTCACCTTAATTGGTTAATGGTGTCGTGGCTGTGTTCTGAAAAATCATCTATATCCTTTTTCCAGTTACAGATGTTGACAGAGCAAGGAACTTGCTGGGTTCATCATTGCTGCGGTAGTAGGGTGTCTTAGTCCAGTTTCTGTTATTCATTATTATCACCTGTATTCTGTGTAGTGTGGGCGTGGAGGCGTGTGGGGGTTTGTCAGTTCCTGCTGCACGTGTCATGTTTAGCCTCAGTCTTATATTCCTTGATCTTTGGGTCGATTTTATTTCCACCCTTCCGCTGTTCTGATTTGTTTTTTGTCTTAACAATGGGTGAAACGTGGACTGAAATAGAACTGGTAATGTTAGGCTACTGATAATTTTGTATAGCCCAGTCAAAGTGCTATCTATTCAGGTTTGATCAAAAGGTGTTCAGAGTTCGTTCACGAGACCAGCTTCCATTTTTCTGTATCATTGACAAAACACGCCTGAGACAAAGGACTCGTCCAGTCTTTGGAGTCACGGGGAGTGAGGAGGAGGAGGAGGAGGAGGAGGAGGAGGAGGTGGTGGTGGTGGTGGTGGTGGTGGTGGTCTCCAGCATTCTGACCATATTAAATTTAGCACAAAAAGAGAGAGAGGAGTTTCGCGGGGGGCGGGGGGTTGCGGGCCTGCCTTTGACTGCCAAGCAAGGAAAAGACCTGAAGGAATGTTCAGGATTCAGGTACCGAGTGAGTCTCATCACTGACGTCGGTTTGTCATTGGAGCTTGGAATGTTGTCCACAGTTTCATTTCACTCCATCAAGTAGTCGAAATAAACGCCGCTAAATCTTGACGCACTGGATTTGAAAAATCCAGTTTGAAAAATAAGAATGGTAAGCAGTGTTCTCTTAAGAAAGAAAGAGAACACTGCTTCCCATTCTTATAGAATGGGTAAATCGTATTTGATATCAGGAACTGGTAACAGAATAATTAAATTGTTGCACTTGACGTTAATGAGTGATATTGAAACGTGGTACAAGACGCCACTCATGCTTTATGAATTATTATTATTATTATTATTATTATTATTATTATTATTATTATTATTATTATTATTATTATTATTATTATTATTATTATTATTCAGACAATGAAACCCGTTCACATGGAACAAGATGCCACCAAAGGGGCCATTGACTTGAAATTCAGGCTTCCAAAGAATATGAAGGTGTCCATCAGAGAGAGAAGTGAGAGGAGGTGAAGGGAAATGCAGGAGGAGAGAATGCTGTCATTGGCTCAAAGCTTCTATAACTTAGGAATTCTCCGGTTCAATTCCCTCGAAGTTTTAGGCCTCTCTATCTATAGTGGTTTGTATCAAACATTTCTTCCAAATAAGTCTCTCATGTAGATCACAATTTCTTTTTTTTTTTTTTTTTTTGACGGACGAGGTTTCACTTCAAGGGATAATCCATTTCGATTCAAGTTTCAGTGCATCCACGAAGACAATTCGATGCAACTCATGGTCATTGATAAGCTCAGTCAAGTCATTACTGAAAAAATCAGTGATAAATTTTATTATTGACGCTAAATCCAAATAGTGGCATAGATCAGTAAAGCGATTCAGTCTCTCAGCTGAGAACTGAGAAACGTCTGGAGTGGATACTGTCGTCAGCCAGCTTTTAGGAACCATTTGGCGGAGCCTGTTAATCTAGTCATTTTTTCATTTTGTAAAAAACGTATACCGAAATAAATATGTAACTTATATAGAGCCTTAGAAACTTAAATTTGCGAAGTCAGCGCAGTAAGTTAAGTTCTCGCTATCACATTAGTGAAAGTCCTGCTGGGCCTCTGGAGGCTCATAGGGCAGGCGCTGATCTCCTGTTTCTTAGGCCGACAGCCAGTGGGGACAGGTCCCATTAGAATCCCGCCATTATTAAGAAAAAAAAATGACTAAATAAGAGTTTCAATTTTGTAAAAGTCGCTAGATACTTGAATGATGTCAACTTCGATTCAGTTGCAAGAGACAAATGTTTGCATAAGCGTCGCATGAGCAACTTTATATAAACACAAGTGCAACATTTTTGATGACCAATGCCGCAAAAGTCTGAAATGATCAGTTTTAGTGTTGAAATTGTTTGTGTGGAAACGAACTCTGTTCTACCAAATGGGCTTTATAGATGGATGTGCTGAAACGGTTTCTTCAGTTTAGACGAAAACGATGCAGGAGGAACAACAACTTGGCCATCAAAATGAGTGAAGGGACCTCCTGCCGTTAAGAATACAGTACTAACCAACACCGAGTTAAGTCTGGGCACCAGTACACGACTGAACTCGGTAAGTCTTTTTCCTTTTTTTTTCTTTTTTTTGTCTAATGAAAAATAAAGAAAAGACTTAATCTGTCGATAACTCAAAGGTAGATACTCCCGTAGCGGGGTAATGCCGTCAGTGCACCTCATGTGGTGCACTGTAGGCATTACTTAATAAGGTTCTTTGCAGCGTCTATTCCACTGCCCCTAGCTGCAACCTCTGTCATTCCATTTACTGTACCTTCACTCATATTCGCTTCCTTCCGTCTGACTTTCCACCCTCTCTAACAATTGTTTCATAGTGCTTCTTCAACTGCGAGAGCCTCCTTCTGACTTTCTAAACTCTCAGTTTCCCTCTCAGCGCTGAATGACCCCATAGGTCCCAGTGCTTGGCCTTCGGCCTAAATTCTATATTGCATTCCATTGGAATCAAGAGTAGATGTAAGTGCACAAATATCTACGTCCCATGAAAAAATCCCACAGATCTTTTGTGCTGTAAACACTGACTGACTGACTCTACTGAAGGTTGTTGTGTGGAGTTATTACTATGTGAAAGCACGACCCTCAAGAGAGGAAGAGATGAATAAAGTTTACACAGGACTGAAGAAGTCTCAACTCTTTAACAGAATGTCACCTTAAATATTTACAGAATGACAGGGTCAGGAAGGAACACTATTGTGGACCCAGTTCCATTCAAGCTCTGACTCAGATTCCATCCTGAATATTAGGTCTGTCGTTCTGAGGATATTTTGTGTAGATATTCATCCTGCACCTTTGGCTTGTTGACAAAACCTGTTTATGAAAGTAAGGTGGGTCAAGTGCTTTCATGTCAAGTGCACTGAAAAGGATATCAACTGGTTTCTGAAGGTCATTAATGCTGTTTCTTGTGAAGGCTTCCTTCCTTCCTTCCTTCCTTCCTTCCTTGGCCTGATCAGCCAGAGGTCTTCAGTGAGACCACAGATAATCAGAGACTCCCACTATGTCGGTGTTGAGACAGCATCTCAATATTATTATTATTATTATTATTATTATTATTATTATTATTATTATTATTATTATTATTATTATTATTATTATTATTATTATTATTATTATTATTCAGAAGATGAAGAACCCTATTCATATGGAAGAAGCCCACCACAGGGCTATTGACTTGAAATTCAACTTTCCAGAGAGTATTTAGGTGTTCATTCGAAGGGAATGCAGACAGAGGAAATCAGTTATTAGAAAAAGAGATCAATTAACAAAAAATAAATAAATGAAAAAGTAAGTAAATGATTAAAATCCCATCCACCTGCTCTCCCTCAGTATATATCCACCATTTTACCTTCAGCCTCAATCCCTTTGTTTCTCAGCGATCGAAGGTAAATTGAGTAAGTATTCCTCCTCCTCCTCCTCCTCCTCCTCCTCCTCCCTTTGTGATGGTGAGATTGAATCGAGTGAATCCAAAGTCTTTGCTGTGATTTGAAGTTTGTTCTGGTGGCTGATATTATTAAGGAATCATCTTCTTTATTCTGTGGCAGTTTAAAATGATAGCACCGCGAATGTTGGTGCCATTTCAATTTTTAGTTTTCTGAAAAGAAACTGCAGTACTGTGCTGGCTTTGTCTGTCCGTCCGCACGTTTCTGTCCGGTCTCAGATCTTAAAAACTACTGAGGAGGCTAGAGGGCTGCAAATTGGTATGTTGGTCATCCACCCTCCAATCATCAAACATACCAAATTGCAGACCTCTAGCCTCCTCCTCCTCAGTAGTTTTCATTTTATGTCAAAGTTAGCCATAATCGTGCTTCTCGCAGCGATATAGGATAGGCCACCACCGAGCTGTGGTTAAAGTTTCATGGGCTGCGGCTCATACAGCATTAAACAGAGACCACCGAAGATAGATACGATGCCATTCCCTTTTTCCTCATCCTTTTACTGTACCTCCTTTCATTTTCTCTCTTCCATCTTACTTTCCTTCTCCCTCTCCCAACAATTGTTCCATAGTGGTGCTTCTTCTTCTTCTTCTTCTTCAGCTGCTCTGAGGTTTACCTCTTCCTCCTCCTGTTACTTCATCTTTCAAACCTTTTACTGTCAATTTCCGTTTCAGCGCTGAGTGACCTCATAGGTCACAGCACTTGGCCTCTGGCCTAAACTCTATGGTCTCTCTCATTTTATTTTCCTTTTCCTTTTCCTTTTCCGTCTTCAATTTGTTAAGACTGAAACTCTACTCACTCTCTCTCTCTCTCTCTCTCTCTCTCTCTCTCTCTCTCTCTCTCTCTCTCTCTCTCTCTCTCTCTCCGACTAAAGCATCGTTTCCTTCCCAGACCCTCCTATTCTACTCACTGGAACTGGCTGCAGCAACACTTTCTCTTCCTGTCTGACTGACTGACTGACTGCCTCTTTGTTTTTGTCTTGTTTCCTCTTACTCCTCTGCGTGTCTGTCTGTCTGTGTGTGTGTGTTACGGGCTGCCCAGGTGAAACAGCCCTGCGACAGACGAGAACAGACTCATTTATCACTATTGCAATTTGCTTAGTTTTTTTTTGGGGGGGGGGGTGGATGGGGGTGGGAGGTTGTTTGAGAGGAATATGGATGAAACCTCCCACCCCCACCCGCTTCCAACCCTCGCCTAAATCAAGTGGTTTTATTATTGCATCAATTCTGGTTCAAATGCGCACACAGGAGCTGGAAGCAGACCTGAAGGTACAGTGAGCAACTAAAGGTAGTGTTGTCTACCACTCACTCACTCTCTCACTCACTCTGTCCTCATTATGACCTTATGCCCATCGTAAATGCTGAAGGCTTTATGTAGGAGACGAAAATAGAAAGTTTGAATGATACAATTCCTGGGAGCATGGGGGGGGGGGGCGGGGGGCGGCGGGTGTGTGTGAAGGTGGGGGAGGGGGATGACTTACCTTTCAGGAATCCTAAGATGCTAAATTATGCTTCGCTTCTGTGTAGGTCATAGTCAATAGAAATAAATCTTAAATCATTAGATGCAGAGAGAGAGAGAGAGAGAGAGAGAGAGAGAGAGAGAGAGAGAGAGAGAGAGAGAGACCGGCCTGTTAAATGCTATCTATTTTTTTTCAAGTAATTAGGTAAAAACAGGAAAGCCAAAATAAAATGTAAAACCGTGGGTTTTTTCCTAATTAATTGAAAAAATAGATACTGAACATTTAACAGTCTCTCTCTCTCTCTCTCTCTCTCTCTCTCTCTCTCTCTCTCTCTCTCTCTCTCTCTCTCTCTCTCAGCCAATCAGGAGTCGCTTTCGCCTCTTCAGTTCGAAGGGAGTTGCATGGACTCTTGTGATTGGTCAAAAGCATTCTGGAAGGTTTTCAGTCGGACTGTAGCATTAGCTCCGTTGAGCCACGTTTGTTTGTGGCCTCCGTCAATGTGGCTTTGTGACAACGAGACTCCTAATGACCGAGGATATGAATGAGCGTTGACTGAGGTGAGTTAATTTATCTGTAGTGGTTGAGAACTCCGCGAACCTAGGCACGTCAGAAGCGTAGTTTTTGGCCACACACAAGTGGTGATTCGTTCTAGTCAGAGGTGTGTACACTATTTCCGTGAGAGGCTTGTCAGTGTTGCTCTCCAAAGGCCTCTGGTGAGGAATTTGATCCCACTATGAGAGGATGTGACAGTGTGTTCCCGCTGAAGGACGCTGACTTTCTTGTGGTTTATATTAAACGACCTGCTCTTGCTATAGATAAATGCCAAAGCTGAGGAGGATCCCGAGACCAGGCCAGAGGAGGAGAGTGCCAGAGTAGTCTGGGTCAAGTTTGGTATTCAGTCATGAGTGTTGCATAGCCGGTCATGTTGAATTTCAACTTGTTAATTCTAAGTACTAGCTCCGCGCCTGTTTTTACCTTGGAAACTGGTTTTTTCTACACTTTTAGGGCTTCTGATACTGGCGGTGAGTGTGTGTGTTGTCGGCCAACTGTTATTTGCCCCCTAACTCTACTCAGTAGTAAAGGGGGACTGTGGGAATTCTGGGTTTTCGGTGGGGGAGAACACAGAAATGGAGCAGACATGTTATGTTGAGGAGGCGCCCTCTGGAGGGGGAAAAACGAGAGGGAGCCATTCGCCAACAGGAGGGAGTTAAATGCATTTCGCCGTGTTTGGTACTGGCGTCAGGGGGTTAGGTTGTCCCTTCGCCATGTTTAGTGCTGGCCCGGGCGCCTACCCATACGTTAACAAGCTATTGCACTTGCCGGACGGGATATGAGCCGTTCCAAACAGACGTACCCGTGCTCTGGCTTGTGAAGATCGCGTTTGGAAACCCCTTGTTGGATGGACTTCAGGGGTTAATTACAGGTTAATTACATTCGTGCGACAAAAATTGAAGATAAATCCGTAGTTAGCAAACTGTAGAAAAATTCAAGTTAGAAGGAAATCGCTGCCGCAGAGCTACTACTTAGATCTACCTTCAACTTGAAGAGCGGCGCTTTAGTGCCGTATGCATGGAATCATATAGTTGTGAATGGAGTTCATAACTTGTTAGGCTAAATTGATCAGGTCTTGCAAGCAGAAAATCCATAGGCAATGGCGATTTTGCTTTATAGACTCTGTGGGGTTGTGGCGCCTTATGATAACCGGTTGCATTCAGGCATCCCGCAATGTCCGCTGTAATTTACCTGAGAGGAGGAACGGCAGGCAGCGTAGAGGAAGGGCCATTCTATTTAAACTCAACTTGTCATCAGTCAATATGCTTCGTGCCCCTCAAAACTCCACTTACGTAATGATGGTTGGTCATTATTGTGAAGCTCAGTTTTAGAAAGATTTTGGGGTCAGGGGAGGGCGTATTGTATAGGGCGAGTTTAAGAACCATTTTACCCTCAAAGTAAACTTCTGAGATATTTCAGCGCAGTGTTTCATGACCAATTTCTAGAGACGCCAACTGCTTCAGTCTCTCAAAGGTCAAAATCTCTGAGAACTCTGTAATAAGAGTGTGAGGTTCCTTCATAAGGTCACTTCTTCGTTGTTGTCGTTGCTCAGTGAAGAAGACGGCCTTGTGGCAGCGCTGGACCTTATCCGTATGAGCAGCCCCTAAGTGTTAAAAGGATCTTTGTTCAGGAAAGGAAATAAGAAGGGCAGGATTCCCATTCCTTTGCAGAGTCCTCCTGCCCGTCCGCTGAAAAGGCAGTGAAAAGACAGCGATAATGGGGAAGTGGGTGAGAGTGACGCCAGGCATAAAGGAAAGTTTTCATTTGCAAGAGAGTTCTGTAGTGAGCAGATTCATTCACAGTAGGTGTGGTATCACAAGTCCAAGATGGATACTTAGGCAAAACAAAACATCGTGGGTTTTATGTTTTGCTGGCCAAAAAATTTGTGGAAGTCTGAATGCTGTTGAGTCATGATGTGATTCGGTTTTTGTAGTTTTCAGGGTTATTATTATTATTATTATTATTATTATTATTATTATTATTATTATTATTATTATTATTATTATTATTATTATTATTATTATTATTATTATCCAGATGATGAAACCTTTTCATACGGAACAAGCCCACAAAAGGAGCCATTGACTTGAAACAAAAGCTTCCAAAGAATATCAAGGTGTTCATTAGGAAGAAGTAAGAGAAGGTAAAGGGAAATACAGAAACAAGAGATCCCACTCATTAAAAAAGAAAAACAATAAATAGATAATGTATTGAAATGCAAGGAAGGAGAGTAGTGTTCGGGTAGTAATGCATTGCATCTTCGCTTGAACAACTTCTGAAGAAGAAGTAGTTCCAATTGCACGACATCCTATTCAAGGCAGCAATGGAAAGAGGTCTTATGGAAACAAGCACACGCCAAGGCTGTATCCAGGAATCCGGTGGGTGGGGGAGGCGGGGGTGGGTGGGGGAGGCGGGGGTGGGTGGGGGAGGCGGGGGTGGGTGGGGGGAGAAAACGTCTGCTGAAGGTCCCGTAAAAATCTGGATTGCTTTTGAAAATTCTGGCCGCAATGTCAAGGAATAGCCCCCTTATTCTATTGTGACAAGTTGAATTTGACATAACTTGATTTCTATACAGCATACTATGATGCTTATGAATCAGTCTTGATGCAGAAGAAAGGTTTTGAATGAAATGTTCTTCGGCGGGATATAATGATCGAACATAACAGTCGATGCTATGGAAATGGAAAGGAAATTTACGGAGCTTCCGCTTCTGTTTCAAGGCTGTTCTTCATTCAGGCCTTTCAAATGAAGGAAGATAGGTGTGTGTGTGTGTCACTGTGGAGGAAGGCGCTGAGACTAACCATGGTACAGTAGTGCTCCTCTTAATCCCTAGAGACTGAGGCCGTATGGACGGACACACAGAGAGACCTCATGGCAGCGTGCACGTTTTCTGGCAATTTCTATCGCGCGTTTTTCTTTTTTTATATTTGAAGCATCTTTTAGTTCATACTTAATTTTCTATTCGTAATTTTAATTTCAACTGGAACCTGATAAGTTCATTCTATAATCCTTTATCTTCGCTATCAGGTTTTCAGTTCCAACTGCAAATTTTTCACGGGCAAAACAGGCGATGTTATTCCATGAGAGAGAGAGAGAGAGAGAGAGAGAGAGAGAGAGAGAGAGAGAGAGAGAGAGAGAGAGAGAGAGAGAGAGACTGTTAAAAGCTCAGTATCTATTTAAGTAATTAGGTAAAAAACCACGAAAGCCAAAATGAAATGTAAAACCGTGTTTTTTCTTTCCTAATTACTTGAAATTGACAGTGACATTGACGGGAGGGGAGGGGGCGGGGCCTTCTCTTTGAGTCTGTCTGGCAGTGAACAGAAAAAGTATAAATACTATTCACATAAGGAGCATCGTCACTGTTTAAAATGCAACGCCATTTTCATTCACTTTCGGGAAGAGAGACATCATCGACCGACAACAGTGACGAAATGGAATTTTCATTCTAAAATTAATTTCAATATAACTTACCTGGATACTTCATACAGCACTAAGTTCGCACGCGCGAGAAAACTACACTTACAACATTATAGACCTAATTCCACTAATCCCTTAGTAAAAATTTTAAAACCGCTAGTTAAACCCTTATGGTAACGACCCGTAATGACCTCCACGCCACCCACTCCTGATCACCTGACCATCAGTTCTTTCAACATTGGAAGTGGGGAGGTGGGTGGGATGTATGAAGTATCCAGGTAAGTTATATTGAAATTAATTTTAGAATGAAAATTCCATTTCAAGAAACATTACCTGGATACTTCATACAGCACGAGTCCCAAAATTGATATGGAGGTGGGATTAATGCTACCAGGGTGTTATTACTCATAAAAATCAATACTTAAGACTATCTTGTCCATAGCCAGAACCAAGATAGAAAGTATACTGCATACTCACCTGGACTCAGAGCTCTGCCGACTCATGGAGGCCAAGATGCTGCAGTTAGGCATGAGTCTAGATAGAGCTGTGGAGGCAGCTTAGCCTTCAATCCACCTTGGCTCTCATCAGACCATGTCATAGTCAAGTCCAGTCCCCCACCCAGCAAGGGACCTTGAGGGAGGCTTGCCAGAACATACTACGGTTGGGAATAATAGTGATGACATTGAGACCGAATTAAAGATTAGTTAATGAGTCACGAATACCAACACCAAAAGACTTACTAAGAATACATATATATAGCCTATATAGCCAATATCTGAATTCTTAGAACTAAATTATATTAATTAATAACAGATCCTGCAGCCACAAACGGTCCTAGGGATTTACAGCCATCCAATGAAACTTCAATGTCTTTAAAATAAAACAGAGAAAAAACTGAGTTCGACCTCCATGAAGCGGCCTCCAGCACCTTGGAGGTCGACCAGTTCCTTAAAAAGGCAGCACTAGTAGAAATACCCCTAATGCTATGTGCTCTGAGAGGAGGGCCTCCTTCTCCTTCCAGAGCACCAGAGCCTGAAATCACTTCCCTTAAGAAAAAGGAAATTGCATTCTTAGAGATTACCTTAGAAGGCTTCTTTGGGGAAACAAAAAGAAATCGAGGACGAGGAACTAAGTGCTTGGTCCTATCTAAATAAATGTTAAGAGCCCTTACAGGACATAAGAGAGATCCCTCAGGAATATCTCCTGCAAAGTCTGATAAAGATTTTAATAAAAACGAGCGAGGAACCGGGTTAACAGCCGACTCGGTTTTCGCTAAAAAACCACTAGTATAAGATAATAGAAGGTCCGATCCAGAGGCAGGGACAATATAAGAAAGAGCCTGGAGTTCACTAATTCTCTTGGCTGTAGCCAGAGCCACGAGAAATAAGACCTTCTTAGAAAGGGTACGAAGATCCTTATCCTCAAGAGGTTCATATTTTGAGGACATGAGATCTCTAAGAACTAAATTAAGCTCCCAAGGAGGATGGGATTGAGAGACACGAGGTCTTTGGATACAAAAAGCTCTAATAAGATCTCTAATAGAGCAGTCGGAGCTGATAGAAGGGAGCTTAAATCTAAAAACGGCCGACAGCATAGAACGGTATGCCCTAATCGTAGGAACGG
>JANJGK010000993.1:0-259714 GCA_039081455.1 Macrobrachium rosenbergii | reverse complement strand
CAGCGAATGTCCACCAACAAATATGATTTGATTTCATTCATTATGAAATATTCAGCTACAAAGCCAAGCATGGTTGAGTAGGGGGGCGGGGGGCCACTTCCAGCCATTCAGCGCTCAAGATAGTGAAAGGAGGGGGGGGGAGGGGAGTTGGAGCAGTTGGACAGCGAGAAAGATGAATAGGTCCAGAAAACAAAGGAGATGAAATAAAGGGATCGAAATGTGGGACTGGGAGAAAACCTCACAGTTGCAGCCAAGTAATAGTTAGAGAGGTTGAACAGCGAGATTGAAGGAAGGAAGTTTGAATGGAGGTAAAGTAAAAGGCTATGGGCCGAAGGGAAGCTGCAGAGACCTTTTAGTAATGCCTACAGTGCACCACATGAGTTGCACTGACGGCACTACCTTCCTACGGGGAACTTGGGGTATGGGCGAGGTCAGCTTGGCTGACCCACCTCTCCTGTTGCTCACATCCTCCTGCTGCTGCTGCTGCTGCTGCTGCTGCCACCTTATATATATATATATATATATATATATATATATATATATATATATATATATATATATATATATATATATATATATATATATATATATATATATATATATATATATATATAAGAGAGGGAGCGATTGGTTGATTTATGGTTACTAAAACTGGCGTCACAGCATCGGCTTCCTTGTCACCGAGAGAGAGAGAGAGAGAGAGAGAGACGTCAGTGCTCATTGCTCCATCAAAATACACACCATTAAAGAGAGAGAGAGAGAGAGAGAGAGAGAGAGAGAGAGAGAGAGAGAGAGAGAGAGAGAGAGAGAGAGAGAGAGAGAGAGAGACTCATTGCCGAATCCATCTCCACATCCCGGATTTGATTTCATCAACTTTTAGAAATAATAACATTGGTTTCGGTCCCCGTGCACCTTGCATGACGTCACTGGAGAATAATG
Organism: Macrobrachium rosenbergii; assembly: GCA_039081455.1. Classification (NCBI taxonomy): domain Eukaryota; kingdom Metazoa; phylum Arthropoda; class Malacostraca; order Decapoda; family Palaemonidae; genus Macrobrachium; species Macrobrachium rosenbergii. The sequence goes on along the minus strand of JANJGK010000993.1, from coordinate 258,775 downwards.
ACAAAAACAAGTGAATAATAATAATAATAATAATAATAATAATAATAATAATAATAATAATAATAATAATAATAATAATTTCTTCTGCATTATCAGAATAATTGGAAGAAAGGATTCGGTGTCAAAACTTGACGTCAAGCACAGACGAGAGAGAGAGAGAGAGAGAGAGAGAGAGAGAGAGAGAGAGAGAGAGAGAGAGTCCTGGAGGTACTTCGGCATCTAGTTTTTCCAGATTCCTTTTCAGGGATCTGGGCCTCGTGCCCACTGCTCCTATGATTGTGGGTACAATTTCCACGGGCGTGTTCCATATCCTTCTTATTTCGGTTTTCAGGTCTTGATCCTTATCAGTTTTCTCTCTTTCTTTCACATCTACTCTGGTGTCGCATGGCATTGCCACATCAATGAGTGATATTATTATTATTATTATTATTATTATTATTATTATTATTATTATTATTATTATTATTATTATTATTATTATTATTATTATTATTATTATTTGCCTTTCATGTTGTCTTATCACTTCTCTTTTGAACAATTGTCTTATGTTGAAAGGCACTTATTCTACAAACTACAGAAAAAAATTTCAAGTAAATTCCATCAGAAGCAGAGGACTGTCACTGGTCAACGGTTCACCAAAAGACATTGTAAGGATGGCTTGAATTGCTTTTGTTGGGTCAGCACCGAATTAGAAGGATGCTTCTAACGTTATGGAGAACTCTGGAGATTACAGTAGCCTTATGCCAGCACGGACCAGTGCTCCTTGAGCGGCTCCTATGTGAAGTTTAAACCCAGCAGACGAGAAGACGTGGGAGATCTGAGACAATAAAAGCTTGACGGCGGGAGAGAATGAGAAGTCTTTTACGAGAACATTGATGAAACTCTACGGAAAAGGATTCCCACATTTCAGTTAATGGGGGAAGTGGCTGTGAGACTGGCGGTTGGACACTTTCGGTCGTTCATTCAAACAAAACCCGAAAGAGAAGTTAATAAAGAGATGAAGTTGAAAGGAAAGTGGACGGAAATGGAAAGACAATTCAGTTACTAAACCTAAGGAGATGATGAAGGTAACAGATGACTGAATAAGGGAAAAGAATAAAGCAGAGTTTAAGGGAAGAGCAAGATCAGTGATAACACAGAAAAATAACGAAAAAGATAATTGGAAGGTTTCATGAAAAAAAGTAGATATTTCGAAGCAATCTGAAACTGAAATAATACAAACAAAGATAATAAAATGTAAATATGTCAATAAGAATGATAAATAAGAACTTCATGAATAGAAGAAGTCTGTGTCTACCCTGAGTGTGGGGTAAGAAGAACAAAGAAGGTCAGCAGAACATGAAGAAGAAGATAAGGGTTCAGGAAAAGTCTGTCTGAGATCAGGTGGCCGGAAGGTCGTGCGTGACGTCACATGCTGTCAGGGGTCATCAGAGTCTGTGACAGGTCAGTTGGTCTGAGCTGATTTTCCTCCAGGCAGGGAACTCCCTCGGGGCTTCTTGCTTGGGGTATTTCCTGAGGGTGGCAATGCTCCATTGGGCTTTACCTACTGAGATGCCTTCCTTGATCGAGTTATTGAAGGCTGTTCAGCTCTTAGAAGACCTGTTTATAATAATAATAATAATAATAATAATAATAATAATAATAATAATAATAATAATAATAATAATAATAATAATAATAATAATAATAATGAAACCATCCCTGAACTCAAGTAGGAGACAAACTTCCTGCCAACGATTCTACGAACACCAACTAGACATAGTCCCCTAGACACGATGACCTCAGCAATCCGACTGAGCAAAGGCCGCCAGCTGACTGAAGCCTTCTCCAGGAGATACTAGGGCATGAGGCCCTAAATTTATGAGCAAAGGGCACCGTCTGACTGAAGCTTCCTCCAGGAGATACAGGACATGAAACCCCGAGTTCAGAACCAGCCCCGCGAAATGGGCCAGGGTGTGGCTACTCACCACCGGGAAGCACGTGACGTCACTCGCCACCTAACGGCCTGCTGAGAGCGTTTATGGAATGCCCTAATGGACATTTCAATCCGGTTTCTATTTGCTGCTCCGAGTCCAGAGGTTCACATCAGTCATCGTGCTCATTTTGACACCTTTGCATCACTTCTGAGCTGCCTTTTTGTAAGTGCCCGTGATAACATAAGGCCGTCTAAACAGGTTCCACCCAGGCAGCATTAATGAACAAATAAAATGTATTAAAATGCAAAGAGAACAGGACTAGGGTAGTAATGCATTGCACCTTCGCTGGAACCTCCGAAATGATTTCACCATCAATGGAATAAAGCTGGAAGTCACCCGTATTCTTTGTGCCTGTTTATACTCTGTGCAAATGAAATGTAGAGACGAACTTGAACCTGGCTGTGTCTCTGTCCGAGAGAACGACAGACCTAGATGAAGGACAGACATTTGCAAGACCAATCCCCCAGAGACTGAGGTCATAAGACTTTGAAGACTCATTTTGAAGTAAACGCCGCAAAGGAAGCGGCTTTATTTAATGAGAAAAGTCTGAGTGAGGGTCTTCTGCCAAATTATTATTATTATTATTATTATTATTATTATTATTATTATTATTATTATTATTATTATTATTATTATTATTATTATTATGTGTTTTTCGTCTGTCACAGTCATCCTATTTGGCTGGGTGTTTTTTATAGTGTGGGATTCCGGGTTGCATCCTGCCACCTTAGGAGTTCATCACTTTTCTCACTATTATTATTATTATTATTATTATTATTATTATTATTATTATTATTATTATTATTATTATTATTATTATTATTATTCTAAATAACGGATGCATCCACACAACTTGACTTATAATAAAGTTTCTCTGTTTTTCAGAAATTCCTAGTTCTTCGTTGGACTGGTCGGTACCGTTCTCGGCTAGCACTCTGCTAGGCACGAGTTCGAATCTCCGGCCGGCCAATGAAGAATTAGAGGAATTTATTTTCTCGCTATAATGTGGTTCAGATTCCACAATAAGCTGTAGGTCCCGCTGCTAGGTAACCAATTGGTTCTTAGCCACGTAAAATAAATCTAATCCCTCGGGCCAGCCCTCTCTCTCTAGGAGAGCTGTTAATCAGCTCCTCAGTGGTCTGGTTAAACTAAGGTATGCTTAGCTCTCTTCAGAAATTCCTTCCTCTATAGTGGAAAGGTCAGGTAATAAATGTCTCACATTCATTTCGTCAGAGGAAGGGAATAGACACACTCAGTAATACTTTAACTATTATAAGATAAAAATAAAGGAAAACATAAAAGCACAGGAAAGTACATTATGGCCGATCACGCTTCACTGCAGTTCAGCAGAGCGGAGTCTCAACGGCAGTCGGGAGATATACTGAAATATGACGCTGCAGTTTTTTCTTGAGAGGAAGCAGCTGTCTTATGCATGAGCAGCAAACTTCCTCCTTTCCTCGACATCCTCGTCTCGCAAAATAGTGCTCATTTGGAGACGGAAGTGCACACGAAAGGAACTGATTGGTGGGCCTCTCTCTCTCTCTCTCTCTCTCTCTCTCTCTCTCTCTCTCTCTCTCTCTCTCTCTCTCTGCCTTCATGGTCGGAGTGAGTGGGTGGGTGAGTGCCCTGCAAGATGTAAGCTCAGTGCCCTGACTGCTTATGTTGAAAGGGCTCTTCCTTCTCTCTTTCACACTGCTCTTCCTGGCACTCCACAGATAAAGAACAACTCGACAGGGCCGCCCAAGTCTTCTTCTTCATTAACGACGGTCATTCTAACTCTCAATCAGATAAGGAAATTCACAGATCGTCGAGCAATGGTCCACTCCTCTAACTGCTCCGATAAAAGAAAAATTATCATTTAAGATTAGAATAAAGAAAAAAGGGTCTAGCTTTTTGATGAAGAACAGCCCCGCCCCCCCCCCCCCCCACCTGCACACGACGCCCTTCAGAAAACTATGGCGGACGATTAGTTCCTATGACATGTCCCCAAATACTCCTGAGGCGCTTGTATTGTGACGATCCCCACCAGGCTTCTCTCTCAGTGGATTATCAGCCTCGCTCAAGAAGGTGCCATCCGAAGGCGCTACACACACACGTACACACACTCACACACTCACACACACACACACACACACATATATATATATATATATATATATATATATATATATATATATATATATATATATATATATATATATATATATATATATATATACTATATATATATATATATATATATATATATATATATATATATATATATATATATATATATATATATACACTCTGTATATATGTCATGAAACTAAGACAATATCAGTATCGTCTTTGCCAGTGTAGAAACATAAAACTGTAACCAAAGCATGACTGTAATTCATGGTAACAGAATGTTTAATATTTTTTGCAAGAATTCTACTATAAAATGTATATTCAGTCAACAATGATCATCGTCTTTAGGACGAATGCATGAAGAAGCATGCAAGCAAAAATTGAATCGAAAATGACTGACATAACAACATGTGTATAATCCTGCGCATTTTCAGCTCTTAAGTTGAGGAGGAAGTATCTGAATTTATGTCCGTCCTTTTCAATGAATAGAAGGAAAATATTTGACATGTTAACAATCCGGTCTGTTATTCTTGGAGGATATTATGTATGTAAACAAAACCACGTCATGTTTACATTTATTTTCGTATCATTTCCCTCTGAAATCTAATAAGAAAAAGAAAGCGTGCAACCGTTTCCCGTAGACATTTGGCCGGAGGCTTTGACCTCCATGAACAGGAACTGCAGGGCGGGAGGGTTGTCGGAACTGCCAATGTATATCATGCTTTTGTAGTTGATGAATTAAAGATACTTTATTGTTTCAAGTGAACTCCAGGTAAATCAGAAACCTGAATATGTTATAAATAAACCTTAATGACATTATTTTACGCTCAGAACTACAGCATTCTCGTCCAAAATACGAAATGTTGAATTTCTTTTTGTTGGTATGCCTGGACTGTCAGAACTGCCAACCTACATTTAGCATTTAAAGCAGATGAATTAAAGGAAGTTTGGTATTTCGCGTAGTCTGTAGGAAGTTTAAGACACCCGAAATTCATTAAATCACCTCCGATTCGATCATTTTATGCTCAGAACTGCTGCTGCTGCTGCAGTGTTCTTGTCCAAAATACGATGTTGCATTTCATTTTGTTGGTCTGCCTGGATCTTCATATCGCCTATGACGGACGGTGGCATTTTCGCTCTGGGGGAGGACTGTAGGCAAGTTGGTTTTTATCGTCTTCCCTCAAGTCGAATTTTGGGTCATTTTTCCTTTACCTGAAATATTCATTTCTAGCTGAAGGGGAATTTAGATATCCCAGTTGGCTCACCATTTTAGATTTTGAGAAAAAGATGGGAATAAGAATAATCTAACTGGTTTCCTCACCCATCTGCGAAAATGCAGTGGTCCACTTGCGCTGATTTTCTTCAGTGGCCAATAGATGGCGATCACGACTTGCTTATAGTAAAAAATCCGCTAATTTGGTCGGTGGAGAGAGGACCGCATGGTGACCACGTGGCCGCCTTAGAGTATACGGAGAGTTGAAGACATAATTAAAGTACGGTTTCATTAATTGATCATTATGATGCTATTTCATTAACATAATTAGTGGAAAATTCCCAACTGTCGTTGGTTTAGTCAGGAGGCTAAAACTGAACTCAAACTGAAACGTAATATAGCCTTGGAACACATGATAACTTCCTATAGTCACATGACCATTACGGTTTAGTTTCATTTATGTGAAACTAAGTCAAGACTATTAGGCAAATACTACATTTAGACCCGAATCATTCAATTGCAAAAGAAAGTCATGGACAGGTCATGCAATCATTTTATTTCAGAACCACTTTCTCAGAAAGCTGATATTATAAAGGACAATAAATGTCCACAGTCATTGCAGTGTCCCAGACGAAGGTGCAGTGTGCAACATAATAATAATAACAGGGTCAATACGGTAATGTTGCAATGAATGCAAGATTCGTCGAAAATAGCGAAGCAATCTTTCCTTCCAACTGGGTAAAATGTTGGTCATTGGGCTTCTAGTGACCGGTTTGTAGGAAGCTGCAATATTTTGCAGTTTTCTTGCAATACGACAGTGTTGAAAGCAAGGGAATACTCGTCAACATAGCAAGGAAATAGCTCTAGGATTTTTTTTTCTGGGTGCAAAACAGCTTTAATTTGAAATTGGATAAAATGCTGTCTATTGGATTTTAGAAGGTCCAGACTAACTTTTAAAACTTTGAACTGAATAAAAGGCAGTCTACTGAGGCTCTGATGACAAATATGCATTCGAAATCACAATACATTGCAGTTTGCTTGCAATACATCAAGGTTGCAGGCAAATCCGTGACAAACAAAATAGCAAGGCAAATAGGATTTTTTTTTTGGAAAGGTTTTGCTTCAAATTAAAGAAAGGGAAAGAAATTTGTCTGTTATGACGAAAATGAAGTCGGAAGTGTAGTATACTGCAACTTTCTTGCATTATTGCAGTGTTGCAGGAAGGAGGTCCGGCAAAATTCATCAAAATACGAAGACTGGAGCCTCTGGCCATTTTTAGGGGCCACAACGACTTTTCCTTCAAACTGGATAAAATACAAATGATGTTCTTCTGATGACGAATATGCATAGAGGTTTGCAATGTTTCAATATCCTTGCAATATGGCAATGTTGCAAGCAATAAAAAATGCAAAGTAGCAACCTCGTCATGAAGTTCTGTTGGAGCAAAGCAACTATTCCATTTTGGAATAAAATGCAGCCTAATGTTCTCCTATGCATGGGAAGTTGCAATATATTGCAGTTTCCTCGCAACAAGGAATGTTTCCAGCAAGGGAAAATTCGCCAAAATGCCAAGACCTCGGGACCTTTTCTCTTGGCAAAGAAACTTTTGCTTCAGGCTTAATAAAACGCAGTATATGGACCTTCTAATTACGAATATGCCACAGAAATTCCAATATATTGCAATGCCCTTGCAATGCGGCAATTTTCAAAGCCAGGCAAAATTCGCAAGACTGGCAAAGATATAGAATAAGGATTTTTTCGTCTAACAAACCTACTTTTCCTTCAGACTGGATCATTAATATGCCTCGAAATTACAATATATCGCAAGTTCCTTGCAATACGGCAATGTTGCAACTGGACCAAGATTCATCAGAAAGCCAAGTCTGAGGATTTGTTTGTAAGCCAGACTGATCTTGCTTTCGAACTGGACAAAACGCAGCTTATTGGCCCCCAGTGACGAATATACATAACATTGCAATTGTAGAATATGGCTGACTTATACCATTAGGATCCCATTATCAAAGCAGTTATGCCTCAATCCTTTAAATATTGTAAAATTAATGAATGGTAAGTTTCAGTAATTATGGAGAATAGAAAGAAAGTTTGCAGTCAATAATATCAATGAATTCTTTCAGAATGAGATTAATAATGAGTTAGAGTTATTTTCAAGTTGGAAATGTTTTAATTTTCTTCAAATAAAACTTATTTTTCCAACTTGTGTTTCTGTCATCAAATACGAACTTTAGCTGCTCTGTGACAATTCATGCTTTTATTAACCACAATAGTCCTTCCCTCCTTCCTTCCTTGTGCATTGCCTAATACTTTTCAGATGTTCTGGTATCATAAAATTGTGATGAATTAGTCTTCAATTTCAACAGATGAGTTTAGGAGGAATCTGTATTTGATCTGTTTGTGATGATTATATCTTAAGCACTGACTATATGGTTCGTTAATCTTGAAGGATATTGAGTACGTAAATAATGAAAAGTTATTCCTTCTGTTTATAGGTTTATTTTCATAGGGTTCCTTTCACCCGCATCCCCCTCTCAAAAATGATGTAGACTACATGTATTTGTTTCCTGCAAGTATTTGTTCAGAGCAAAAGACGGCGAGACCCTTGCGTCTAAGAACAGTAAGAGCAGAGTTGTCGGAACTGCCAATCTCTACAGCTTTTGAAGTTGATGAATTAAAGATAGTTTATTATTTAAAGCAGTCTGTAGTAGATGTAGAAACCCGAAAATAAAATAAATAACTTTTTATTGTATTATTTTCTGCTCAGGACTGTAAAATTCTTGCCTAAAATCCGGTGTTCAATCCGATTATGTTGGTCTGCCTGGACCATCATGTCGTCTGTGACGTGCCTCGTCATTGTCGCTGTGGGTGAGGATTTTAGTGTCATTTTTCCTTTTTATGAATATTTATTCCCAGTTGATGTTGTATTTAGTTGTGTTAACAAATGAACATGTTGAGTGATGAGGAAAGCTTATTATAAAAATACTCTTACTATCTCTGACGGCCATCTTTTGAAGATGCCGTTGTTCATTTGCGCTGATTTTCTTAGGGGGCCAACAGATGGCGTCCACGACTTGCTTATAGTCAAAATTGCTGTACATTTTTTGGTGGTGGAGAAAGGACCGCATGGGGACCACGTGGTCGCCTCAGAGTATACGGAGACTTCAAGGTGGAACTGAAATTCGATTTCATTCTTTATTCTGATACAGTTTTCTGCGATAATGAATGGAAAGGTCTCAGTCATCATTCTTTCAGACAGGAGACTAAAACTGAAACGTAACATAGCCTTTGAACACATGACAACTTCCTATGATCACATGACAATTACTCTCTGGTTTCATATATATGAAACTGAATCAAGACAGATGAATAACTCCGATATGTATCCCCACATCACTGCCTTACCAAAGAAGGGCCTGAAGATGACATGCAATCATTTCATTTCAGACTTAAATTCTCAGAAGGCTACTAAGAAGAACATGAGGTATCCGCACTCAGTGCAATGTTGCAGATGGAGGTGCAGTGTGGAATATGATGATAGTAGCGGGAATGAGGTAATGTTGCAATTATTGCAAATTTAGTACAAAATAGCAAAACAATCTTCCCTTCTAAATGGATACAATAATGTTTTTTGGCTTCTAATGATGATTGCTTTCGAAATTACATTGTTTTGCAATTAGCTAGCAACAGGGAATGTTGAAAGCAGGAAAAATTCGTCAACATAACAGAGACAGAGCTCTAGTCTTTTTTTCTTTGTGGAAGCAAACCAGCTTTAATTGGAGATAGGATAAAATGTAGTCTGTTGGACCGTAAAAAGCTTGCATGCATGCATAATTCGCTTTTATTAAAATGAGTTTGTAATATTACAATTTCGCAATCAAGGCTAAATTCTTGAAAATAAAGGTCTATAGCCTTTTGCTTTTTAACGGAGCTTGCAAATTTTATTTGAAATGAGATAAAATGTAATCTCTTGGATTTTGGAAGTTGCAAACCAACTATAGAAGCATCAAACTGGATAAAAGGCAGTCTACTGGGACTCTAATGACAAGTATGCATTCGAAATCACAACACAAAGCAATTTGCATGCAATACAGCAAGGTTGCAAGCAAACTCACAACATTAAAACTAGCAAAACAATGAGGGTTTTTTTGAGCAACGAGCCAGTCTTTGCTTCAAACCAAAGAAAGGGAAAGCGACCGGTCTGTTATGTCGGAATTGCAGTCTACTGCAACTTGCTCACATTCTTGCAATGTTACAGGTCCGGAAAAATTCATCAAAATGCCAAGGCTGCAGCCTTTGGCAATTTTTAGGGGCCACAACGACTTTTCCTTCAAAATGTCTAAAATACAAATGATTGTTCTTCTGATAAGGAATATGCATGGTTATTTGCACTTTTGCAATATCCTTGCAATACAACAATGTTGCCAACAATAAAAAATGCAAAGTAGCAACCTTATCAATATGATTTCTGGGAGCAAACCAACTATTCCTTTCCTTTTTGGAATAAAATGCAGTCTAATGTTCTCCTATGTATGGAAAGTTGCAATATATTGCAATTTCTTTGCAATAAGGAATGCTTTCAGCAAGGGAAAATTAGCCAAAATGACAAGGCTACAGCCTTGGGACTTTTTCTCTTGGCAAAGAAACTTTCGCTTCAGGCTTGATAAAATGCAGTAGTATATTGACCTTCTAATCACGAATATGCAACACAAATTCCTATATATTACAATGCCCTTGCAATACAGCAATGTTGCAAGCCAGGAAAAAATGTGCAAAAATGGCACAGATATAGACTAAGGATTTTTCGTCGAACAAACCAACTTTTCCTTCAAACAGGATAATTAATATGCCTACGAAACCGCAACAGACCTCAGTTTCCTTTCAGTACTGCAATGTTGCAATCAAACCAAGACTTGTCACAAAGCAAAGCTATAGCCTAAGGATTTTTTCGTAAGCCAAACTGATCTTGCCCTTGCACTGGATAAAACAGTTAATGGGCCCGCCAGTGAAGAATATACATTACATTCGAATTTATAGAATATTGCTGATTTCTACCATTAGGTCCCATTATGAAAGCAGTTACGCCTTGATCCTCTAAATGGTGTCAACCTAATGAACGGTAAGTTTCAGTAAATATGGAAAGTAAAAAGAAAGTTTGCAATCAATAATATCAATGAATTCTTTCAGAACGAGATGAATGCTGAGTCAGAGTTATTTTCAAGTTGGAAATGTTTTAATTTTGGTGTAATTCGCTTCGAATAAAACTTATCATTCCAACATGTGTTTCTGTCATCATATACTAGCTTCAGCCGCTCTGTGACAATTCATGTTTCTATTACCACAATAGTCCTTCCTTCCTTCCTTCCTTCCTTCCTTCCTTGTGCATCGTCTAATACCTTTCAGATGTTCTGGTATCATAAAATTATGCCGCAAATATCTGTTGAGGAAGAATCTGTTCATGACAAATATTAGGATTATTATATCTTAAACACTAACAATAATTATGGTTTGTTAATCATGAAGATATTGAGTACGTAAATAATGGTAAGGTATTTATTTTATGTATGTTTATTTTCTTAGGCTTTCCCTCAAAATAAAAAAATTTATTTAACTTGCTTCCTTCGTGCAAGTGTTCAAACAAGGCGTGACCTTTATGTCTAAGAACAGTAACAGAAGGGTTGTCGGAACTGCCAATCTATACAGCCTTTAAAGTCGATGAATTAAAGGCAGCTTATTATCTAAAGTAGTCTGTAGTAAGTTCAGAAACATGAATTTGCAATAATTAACTTTTTATTCTATTATTCTATGCTCAGAACCGCAGTGTTCTTGTCTGAAATGCCGTGTTAAATCTTACCACGGTGGTATGCCTGGATCTTCTTCTTCTTCATGTCGCCTATGACGAGCCACGTCATTTTCGCTGTGGGTGATAATTTTAGTGTCATTTTTCCTTTTCATGAATTATTTATTTTCAGCTGATGTTGTGTTTTGTTATCTCAAAGCGTTTAACATCTTGGATAATAAGGGAAAGCTTGCAAGAAAAATAACCTAGCTAGCTCTCACGCCCATCTTGGAAGATGCAGTTGGTATATTTGCTCTGACTTTCTTAGGGGGCCAATAGATGGCGTTCACGACTTACTTATAGTCAAAATTCCTCCAAGTTTTTCGGTGGAGAAAGGACCGCATGGTGACCACGTGGCCGCCTCAGAGTATACGGAGAGTTGAAGAGAAACTGAAATCCGATTTCATTTATTATTTTGATACAATTTCTAGATATAATGAAAGGAAAATTCCCATTGGTCACTTCTTAAGATTAGAGGAATGAAAATGAACTCAAAATGAAACAAAATATTTAGCCTTTGAACACATATAATCACATGACCTACACAGTTTAGTTTCCTATATAAAAAACTGCATCAAGACTAAAGCAACTGCTATATTTGTACCCATTTCATTAACCTACAAAATATGGATATGAGAATGACCTGCAATCATTTCATTTCATGAACACGTTCTCAGGGGGATATTATCATGAACATCAAAAAACATAAAAATAACATGGTAAAATTATACTATATTAATGGGATATTCATATAGGAACTGAGGACCAGAGAGAGAGAGAGAGAGAGAGAGAGAGAGAGAGAAAGAGAGAGAGAGAGAGGCGGGGTCATGTCCCCTGATGCAGATTGCTCTACTGTGCGTAATAAAAAGAATGACATTATTATAGAACAGAGGTATGATGACGTCACTTGCCAAGAGTTCTGAGACGTTTGTGGAAGTCTGTGGAAAGACATTTGTACTCATGTAACATCTACTGGTATAGAATGTAAAGAGGGGGAATGAAAGGAATGTTATATTTGAATGTCTGCCACCGTCCCTCGGGCAGTGCTGTAGAAGATTCAGAGAGTCCTTCTGCTGATTCTTCAGGTGATTAGTTTTGGGGCTTCCCTGACCTGTGAGGTCAGGTAAGCTGACCTAGCTGTCACATTACGGAAAGAGAGAGAGAGAGAGAGAGAGAGAGAGAGAGAGAGAGAGAGAGAGAGAGAGAGAGAGAGAGAGAGAGAAAGAGAGAGAGAGAGTCACCCATTCGTGAAATACTCATTACATATTCTATTTACCTCTGACTTTTTACTGAACAGCAGAAACATTATTGGTGTCGTTGAATCTATCTGTTAAATATCATGGAAAAATAATGACAAACACATGTGAATAATAATAATAATAATAATAATAATAATAATAATAATAATAATAATAATAATAATAATAATAATAATAATAATAATAATAATCAACAAGGCAAAAGAAAGCTGAGAAGGAAATGAAGTTGAAGAAAGGAGAGTAATTGAAAGTGAAAGACAATTCAAGTGTTGAACCTCTGGACAACGGAATTTGGGGGGAAAAGTAGGACCAGAGACAATACAGAAATGATCAATGAAATCCTGTAAGCCTTTATTATCATTATTATTATTATTATTATTATTATTATTATTATTATTATTATTATTATTATTATTATTATTATTATTATTATTATTATTCAGAAGATGAAGAACCCTATTCATATGGAACAAGAAGCCCACTAGAGGGGCCGTTGACTTGAAACTGAAGCTTCCAAAGAATATTAAGGCGTTCATTTGAAAGAAGTAATATTTCATATTTATCTATTTCTTATGATTATTCCTTCCTCTTGGTAATATACAAGAATGTGCTTTGTATTTTAAATATATTCAACGTGGGGCAATAATGATTTAGGAAAATGTCATTAAAACTGCTGTTTGATTTCGTTCTACAATAAATGAAAATTTGATCAAATTTGACTTTAAAATTTCGAAAATTATCCAGCTCCTGGAAGGGCAACATCATTGGCGCATGCGCCCAACGCTGCTGTAGCTCAGAAAAATGCAAATTTCAAAGTTTCCAAAAACAAAATCTGATTTAAAAAAAGGCGAATAGTTTACCAATAAATTCAGTGAACAATTTTATACTCATGAAAATATGGACTCCATGGCGGAGGAGCAGTTTGGAGTCGACGTTGCAGCCTTCGGCGATTTACAAAGCGGGAATGTTTCTAATGCTGTCACGTTTGGAACTAAGTTCTGCACTCGAGATGAGCACGGGAAGGAATCAGGAGGAGAAGATGATCCTGGAATGGAGACTTTCGAGGACTTTCACGAGAAGAAAGCAGAGAGAAAGGAGGTTTGCATTGCCAGAATTACCATTTAGATCAACAGATCGGTGAAATCTCATAGGACTCCAGAGGACTTTTCGCCATCTTGGAATACGTCCGTCTTCAGTCCCTGGAGGAGCGGGAGAGGCGCCATTCGCCGCGTGTGTGCCTCACGCTGCAGCCCTGTGAAGCACCAACTTCGGTCTCCAGGGACAAGATCCAAGATCCTTCTAATCGTCTTCAGAAACAGGATTGTATTTATTCGGGAAGTCGATTAAAAGAAATGGAAAGTTACCAAAAAATGACAGTGAACAGTTGCACATATCTGATAATAAGGACCACTTCCATGAAGCGCTCTACGCAAGCAACTCTATGTTAGGAGAGAAAAGCAAATGATTGGTTGAGACGACGCTGAAATGGTACAAAATCTGCTGAGTCTTCCCTGAGAGTGTTTTGGAATCCTTCGGTCTTCAGAGCCTGGAAGGGTGAGGGAAAAGACGAGCCATTCGCCCATGCCCCCAGCGGTATAGCTCCGTGGAACTACTTCAGAGTCTCCACAAGCACGCTCATAAATCCTTCGAGTCGCCCTGAAGCCTTTGGAGCTTTGATGTCATTTTCGAAAAGCATGGTTAAGGAGGGCCTGAACCACAAGGCAGAGGGGCCCGAAGGCGCCCTAAGGATGCCTTCCCTTGAAGGCATCCTTGACTGGGGAAGATCCTCCTCAGAGGCTGCTTCCCTGGAGGTAGGCAGGTTTCCTGCCAGGCTGGGGAAACGGGCCTGAGGAGGGCCTGAACCACAAGGGTGAGAGGACCCAAGGCGCCCTAGGGAAGCCTTCCCTTGAAGGCACCCTTGCCTGGGGAAGATCCTCCTCAGAGGCTGCTTCTCTGGAGGTAGGCAGGTTTCCTGCCAGGCTGGGGAAGCGGGCCTGGGGAGGGCCTGAGCCACAAGGCTGAGTGGCCCCAAGGCGCCCATCGAAGCCTTCCCTTGAAGGCAGCTTTGCCTGGGGAAGATCCTCCTCAGAGGCTGCTTCCCTGGAGGTAGGCAGGTTTCCTGCCAGGTTGGGGAAGCGGGCCTGGGGAGGGCCTGAACCACAAGGCTGAGGGGCCCGAAGGCGCCCTAAGGATGCCTTCCCTTGAAGGCACCCTTGACTGGGGAAGATCCTCCTCAGAGGCTGCTTCCCTGGAGGTAGGCAGGTTTCCTGCCAGGCTGGGGAAGCGGGCCTGGGGAGGGCCTGAACCACAAGGTTGAGGGGCCCCAAGGTGCCCTAGGGAAGCCTTCCCTTGAAGGCACCCTTGCCTGGGGAAGATCCTCCTCAGAGGCTGCTTCCCTGGAGGTAGGCAGGTTTCCTGCCAGGCTGGGGAAGCGGGCCTGGGGAGGGCCTGAACCACAAGGCTGAGTGGCCCAAAGGTGCCCTAGGGAAGCCTTCCCTTGAAGGCACCCTTGCCTGGGGAAGATCCTTCTCAGAGGCGCTTCCCTGGAGGTAGGCAGGTTTCCTGCCAGGCTGGGGAAGCGGGCCTGGGGAGGGCCTGAACCACAAGGCTGAGTGGCCCAAAGGTGCCCTAGGGAAGCCTTCCCTTGAAGGCACCCTTGCCTGGGGAAGATCCTCCTCAGAGGCTGCTTCCCTGGAGGTAGGCAGGTTTCCTGCCAGGCTGGGGAAGCGGGCCTGGGGAGGGCCTGAACCACAAGGTTGAGGGGCCCCAAGGTGCCCTAGGGAAGCCTTCCCTTGAAGGCACCCTTGCCTGGGGAAGATCCTCCTCAGAGGCTGCTTCCCTGGAGGTAGGCAGGTTTCCTGCCAGGCTGGGGAAGCGGGCCTGGGGAGGGCCTGAACCACAAGGCTGAGTGGCCCAAAGGTGCCCTAGGGAAGCCTTCCCTTGAAGGCAGCCTTGACTGGGGAAGATCCTCCTCAGAGGCTGCTTCCCTGGAGGTAGGCAGGTTTCCTGCCATGCTGGGGAAGCGGGCCTGGGGAGCGCCTGAACCACAAGGGTGAGTGGCCCAAAGGTGCCCTTGGGAAGCCTTCCCTTGAAGACAGCCTTGACTGGGGAAGATCCTCCTCAGAGGCTGCTTCCCAGTAGGCAGGCAGGTTTCCTGCCAGGCTGGGGAAGCAGGCCTGGGGAGGGCCTGAACCACAAGGCTGAGTGGCCCCAAGCGCCCTAGGGAAACCTTCCCTTAAGGGCAGCTTTGTAAGTGGAAGGTCCTCATTAGAGGCTGCTTCCCTGGAGGAAGGAAGGTCTCCTGCCAGGCTGGGGAAGCTGGCCTGAGCCACAAGGGTGGGGGGGACCCAAGGCGCCCTAGGGAAACCATCCCTTTAGGATACTTTTGTCAGGGGAAGGACCTCCTCAGATCCTCTGATGACGTCATCAAGTGAAGAAAAAGAAACGTGAGGAAAAATAGGATTTTCCTTCTCACGTGATAACGATGACGTCATTACAGCCACTTTTAATAATAATAATAATAATAATAATAATAATAATAATAATAATAATAATAATAATAATAAGGCAACTGAGGGAGAGAGAGACAAGTGTGAGTGAGTGTTAGTGAGTATCAACGACGTTAGTCTAACTTTCGTCAGTCTAACAAGTGTCAGTCTTTCATATGTCAGTCTAACGAGCATCAGTCTAACAAGTGTCAGTCTAATAATCATCAGTCTAACAAGAGTCAGTGAGCATCAGTTTTGCATGCATCAGTCTAATGAGCATCAGTCTAATGTGTGCCAGTCTTGCATGTGTCAGTCTAATGAGGTCAGTTTCACATGTGTCAGTCTAACAAGCATCAGTCTTACAAGCTTCAGTCTAATGAGAGTCAGTGTAACAAGCGCCAGTTTTGCGAGCATCAGTCTAACAAGCGTCAGTGAGCATCAGTCTAATGAGTCAGTCTTACAAGCGTCAGCCTAATGAGCATCAATCTAGTGAGAGTCAGTATTGCAAGTGTCAGCATTGCAAGCGTTAATCTAACGAGCATCAGTCTAATTAGCGCCACTCTAACAGGTGACAGTCTAACCAGCGTCAGTCTTGCAAGTGTCGATCTACCGAGTGTCAGTCTAACGAGTGTCATTCTAGCGAGCGTCAGTCTTGTGAGCAGAAGCCTAATGAGTCAGTTATGGGTATGGGGTGAGGTGTGGGAGTGTGGCTATGTATGTGGGGTGTGGTATGGGTGTGGCGGTGTGGGTAGGGATGTGATGTGGATGAGGTGCGGTGGTGTAGATATGGGTGTGTGGTGAGGTGTGGGTATGGGTGTGGAGTGTGGATATGGGTGTGTGGTGAGGTGTGGGTATGGGTGTGGAGTGTGGATATGGGTGTGCGGTGAGGTGTGGGTATGGGTGTGGAGTGTGGATATGGGTGTGTGGTGAGGTGTGGGTACAGGTGTGGGGTGTGGATATGGGTATGGGGTGAGGTGTGGGTATGGGTGTGTTGTGTGGACATGGGTGTGGTGTGAGGTGTGGGTAGGGTGTGGGGTGAGGTATGGGTGTGGGGTGAGGTGTGGGTATGGGTGTGGGGTGTGGGTATGGATGTGGGGTGAGGTGTGGGTATGGGTGTGGGGTGTGGATATGGGTGTGGGTATGGGTGTGGTATGAAGTGTGGTTATGGGTGTGGGGTGTGGATATGGGTGTGGTGTGAGGTGTGGTTATAGGTGTGGGGTGTGGATATGGGTGTGGGGTGAGGTGTGTGGGTGTGGATATGGGTGTGGGGTGAGGTCTGGGAGTGTGGATATTGATATGGGGTGTGGGTATGGATGTGGGAGTGTGGATATGGATGTGGGGTGTGGGTATTGGTGTAGGATAAGGTGTGGCTATGGATGTGGGGTGTGGGTATGGGTGTGGGAGTGTGGATATGGATGTTTGGAGGTGTGCTTATGGGTGTGGGGTGAGGTGTGGGCAGGGGTGTGGATATGGGTGTGGCTATAGGTAAGAGAGACAGAGAGAAAGAGAAAGAGAAAGAGAGAGAGAGAGAGAAAGAGAAAGAGAAAGAGAAAGAGAAAGAGAGAGAGAGAGAGAAGTTAAGTATACCTTAGTTTAACCAGACCACTGAACTGATGAACAGCTCTCCTAGAGAGAGAGAGAGAGAGAGAGAGAGAGAGAGAGAGAGAGAGAGAGAGAGAGAGAGAGAGAGAGAGAGAGAGAGAGAGACTGGCCCTAAGGATTAGATTTATTTTACGTGGCTAAGAACCAATTGGTTACCTAGCAACGGGGCCTACAGCTTATTGTGGGATCCGAACCATATTATACCGAGAAATGAATTTCTATCACCAGAAATAAATTCCTCTTATTCCTCATTGGCCGGTCGGAGATTTGAACTCGCGGCCAGCAGAGTGCTAGCTGAGAACGGAACCCACCCACCCAACGAGGAACTACAGAGAGAGAGAGAGAGAGAGAGAGAGAGAGAGAGAGAGAGAGAGAGAGAGAGAATGGGGGAATACCAGACCTTAATATCATGACGAAATTGAATGATGTCACAAAGAACAAAAAATAACCTTCATTAATAATTAAAAATAGAGACCATAATATTTCTAAAGTAACTTATTTTTTTTATTATTGTATCAGTTCTAAAGTGAAAATGTTTCATGTGTACAAGTGTGTGTGTGTACATGCGTGTGAGTGTAGGTGTAAGGAAGGTTTTTTTTTTCGGGGGGGGGTGTTTGTAGGAGGGGGTGGGGTGTGTATGCAGGCACCAGGAAGGATTCAAAATTCAAATCTAATCAGCCTCCCATAACGTCTCCGGTTCGCCTGCTCCCAATGCTTAAAAGGCTCTGACTTCGACCTCAGCTGTAGTCTACAAACCATGACAAAAGGCAACACTTAGTTTTGTGTCGTCGTTCGGACTTCAATTTAGTGCAATTGACTTTATTCTCCACGACTTGCACTTGCAACGAGTGCAAGGATCACTACTTCAATGAAGTTGAAGTCAGGATCGAAGTCTTACGTACGAACGCAGTTGTCATGTGCATAGCATTTTCACTAACCACTTTCTCTGGACACTAGACGAGACCTCGCTCTCTCTCTCTCTCTCTCTCTCTCTCTCTCTCTCTCTCTCTCTCTCATCGTAAACCTTTAAACAATGAAAGTAATGAAATGAAATGTCGAAGGATTTCACAGGAAAAAAAGCAGACTGAAATAGCGTCAATAATAATAATAATAATAATAATAATAATAATAATAATAATAATAATAATAATAATAATAATAATAATAATAACAACAACAATAATAATAATAATAATAATAATAATAATAATAATAATAATAATAATAATAATAGCAACACCTGAGTAAACGGCCAAAGTCGTTAATTTTTCTATAATTGTTGATGATTAGAATATAAATTATCTTCTAATTTCAAAAGGATTTTGACGTTTATGTCCTTAAATGATGTGTAAGGGAAAGGCTAAGAAGCCGTGCTGGCATAAGGCCATCTCAGTCTGTAAAAAAAAAATTCCCGCTTTTTTCTCATTGTCCAAACTCGTTAGTAGACTGCTGAGGGTCGCTGATGGGGGGGGGGGGCGAGGATGTGGAAAGATCAAGAATAAAAGAAGCAGATTTAAATTAGGTAAGACCTGAATCTTGGGACAAAAACCTGGACCTATCACCTGAGACTGAACATTTCACAAACTGATTAACTGACTCGTCGTTCACCGGACACGCTTTGCAAATTAAGCCATTGGAGACCAAGCATATATATATATATATATATATATATATATATATATATATATATATATATATATATATATATATATATATATTATAATCTGATGAAAGTGATAGGTCTATGTGAGCACTGTTCCGGCGCCCAAGCAGGCCACTGGGTTCTAATCTCCCGTGGGAGTTGTCAGGGGATTTAGAGGGTCTATAGAAGGTGTCACTGTTGAGGAGAGAGAGAGAGATACAATCCGCTTATTCCTACTGCTGTGTGGTAAAAGGCGACTTACAGGGTAAACATCAAATTGTCGATATATATAAATAAGCTATATTTAGTTTAAACTGATTTGTATATCCAAATTGGTTTTGTCACTCGGTTATATTTATAAAAAAAGGACAAGAAACCATTTGCCTATTTGACAAACCTATTTGTTTTCGAAATTTATCACAAAATTACGGTAGGAAAACCACTTTCTTGTAGACAACAGAGAATTATGAGAGAGAGAGAGAGAGAGAGAGAGAGAGAGAGAGAGAGAGAGAGAGAGAGACTGGAAGGAAGAAAGAGCACGGGAGGGAGAGAGGGAAAGGAAGGGAGAGAGAAAGAGAGAAAGAGGGAGTTATGGGAAGGAGAAAGAGAGAGAGAGAGAGAATAGACCTATGTTTGTAGTATAGTCAGGCGGGAGGTTTCACTTGCTTCTCTTTTCTTCCACATCCGAATTCATCAAGATCTTCCTTCCCCTCCCTCTTTGTTTACTCTCCCTCTCTCTCTCTCTCTCTCCCCCCTCCCTCTCTCTCTCTCTCTCTCCCTCTCTCTCTTATGGAATCATTCCTTCACCGTCATTTACGTCTTAAAGGGAAGCTCGTTCACCGCGAGACACGGCGCGTCCGAAACCTTCGACAAACCGAGATCAAATGATTTCACATATAATATATTTAACGAGGTTATAAAATATGCCAGTTTGTTTTCAATGAAATAAAACATGAATTTTCATCATATATTACAAAACTGGTTTTTGGATTTCGAATCCGTGAAAAGATTTATGAGAAATTACTAACGATTTTGTCAATTTTTTTCGAATCTTTTGCTGGGATACGAACGCAGGCGGCGGCCATATTGATGTGACACTGGTTTTAACCACCAATATTTATTGTTATTATTGTTGTTGTTGTTGTTGTTGTTGTTGTTGTTGTTGTTGTTATTATTATTATTATTAGAATTATTATTGTTAAAATTTTGCTTCTCCTTTCCTGTCCTTTACCCAATATTTTAATAATAATAATAATAATAATAATAATAATAATAATAATAATAATAACACCTTGACTAATTTTGAGAGATGGAGGATTGGTGGAGAGAGGGATGAGTATTGTTGGAGAAAGAAACACACATACATACACACACACACTTCCTCAAACTAATCCCCTCTCTCTCTCTCTCTCTCTCTCTCTCTCTCTCTCTCTCTCTCTCTCTCTCTCTCTCTCTCCTCATGTTCAGATCTACCCGAATGATCAGTTTTTTTTTTCATTATTATAGTTACGACTTCTTTAGTGCTTCTTTTTTGAGAGAGAGAGAGAGAGAGAGAGAGAGAGAGAGAGAGAGAGAGAGAGAGAGAGAGAGAGAAGTGATTGGGGATTCGAGATTGGCGGCTGGGAGTCGAAATGGCTGACTCTAGATGGGGGATTGGAGATTCACAAATCTCGAATCTCCAATCAGCAATCTGGAATCAGCCATTTCGAATTCGAAATTGCTGATTCCAGATTGGTGATTGGAGATTAAAGGATTGGTGACTGAGGTTCGAAATGGCTGACTCGAGATTGGTGATTGGAGATTCGAGATTTTCGGCCGAGATTCGAAATTGCTGATTCCAGATTGGTGATTGGAGATTCGAGATTTTCGGTTGAGATTCGAACTTGCTGATTCCAGATTGGAGATTCGAGATTTGTGACCAAGATTCGAAATGGTTGACTCCAGATTGGTGATTGGAGATTCGAGATTGGTGGCTGAGATTCGAAATTGCCGATTCCAGACTGGTGATTGAAGATTCGAGATTTTCGGCTGAGATTCGAAATTGCTGATTCCAGATTGGTGATTGGAGACTCGAGATTTTCGGTTGAGATTCGAACTTGCTGATTCCAGATTGGAGACTGGAGATTCGAGATTTGCGACTAGGATTCGAAATGGCTGACTCCAGATTGGTGATTGGAGATTCGAGATTGTGACTGAGATTCGAAATTGCAGATTCCGGATTGGTGATTGGTGATTCGAGATTTGCGGTGGAGATCCGAAATTGCTGATTTCAGATTGGTGATTGGAGATTCTAGATTGGTGATTGAGATTCGAAATGGTTTATTCCAGATTGGTGATTGGAGATTCGAGATTTGTGGCTGAGATTCGAAATTGCTGATTGCAGATTGGTGATTGGAGGTTCGAGATATGTGTAGAGATTTGTAATTGCTGATTCCAGATTGGTGATTGGAGATTCGAGGTTTGCGACTAAGATTCGAAATTGCTGATTCCAGATTGGTGACTGGAGATTCGAGATTGGTGGTTGAGATTCGAAATGGTTTATTCCTGATTGGTGATTGGAGATTACAGATTGGTGACTGAGATTCGAAATGGTTTATTCCAGATTGGTGATTGGAGATTTGAGATTTGCGACTAAGATTCGAAATTGCTGATTCTAGATTGGTGATTGGAGAATCGAGATTTGCGACTGAGATTCGAAATTGTTGATTCCAAATTGGTGATTGGAGATTCGAGATTGGTGACTGAAATTCGAAATTGCTGATTCCTTAGAGGGAGGCAACATTGGTTCTCGATCAAAGCGATTTGTAGCTCCAGCACTGTACCAGGTCCTCCCCCCCTGCCCCCCCCCCCCCCCACCCGGTCGGCGCCCAAAGGCTAATCGCCTCATTTTGGATCATTTCAGTACCAGGGAGCAGGAACTTATATAAGACAAGAACTTATATAAGACAAGCATTTCCCTCTTTCCCGGGGGGGGGGGGGGGGGCGCTTTAAAAATTCCAAGTAGTACATCCTGTACTACACATTTTCAAGCCCCTACATAAAAGTGCAACATGTACCAGAAACTGGACGTAGGTTCCATTTTGTGTTCGCTAAGAAAACGTGGGGTTCCCTAAGCACATTCTGTATATATGTATATATAGATATTAGTTTGCAGGATATTGCAATGCCCTTTCAATAAGGCAATGTTGCAATCAGACCAAGATTCGTCATTAAGCAAAGCTACAGCCTCAGGAAGGAATAGAGTTTAGGCCAAAGGCCAAGCACTGGGACCTATGAGATCATTCAGCACTGCTGAGGAAATTGAGAGTAGAAAGGTTTGAAAGGTTGAGTAACAGGAGGAGGAGGAGGAGGAGGAGGAAGACCTCAAAGCAGAAGAAGAAGAAGAAGAAGAACTGTGATTAATCAATTGTTATGAGAGGGTAGACAGCAGGATGGAAGGAAGAGAATATGAAAGGAGGTACAGTAAAAGGAATGAAAGGGGTTATAGCAGCTAAGGGCCATGGAAGGGACGCTGCAAAGAACCTCAAATAATGCCTACAGTGCACCGCATGAGTTGCACTGACGGCACTAACCCCCTGCGGGGTGTGGTTATCCTGAAGTTGGAAATATTTCAATTTTGGTGCAGTTTGTGTCAAAGAGGAGATATATCATTATTATTCTTCCAATATGTGTTGCTGTCATCATATGCTGCATTCCAACTGCTCTCTGCAAATTTCTATTCCCATTGCAACCACAGACAGTCCTTCCTCCTTAGACATTGCCTGATGGTTCTCAGATATTTTGGTTTCATAAAATGGTGAAGCAGAAATTCATCAGTTTCAGCAGATGAGTTAAGGAAGAATATCTCTTTGATCTGTTTATGATGAATATTGGAATTATATCTTCGACACTAACAATATAATTTGTTAATCTTGAAGGATTTTTAGTATGTGAATAATGATACAACATCCCTTCTACTTATATGTTTATTTTCACAGGATTCCTCCCCTCTCCCCCTCCACCACCCCCCAAAAATAAAAGCTGTTAAAGGTATGAATTTATTTCCTGAATGCATCTGGGGTCGGGGTAAAAACATCCAGGATCGTTCTGTCTACGAACAGTAACTGCAGACTTGTCGGAACTGCCAATCTGTGCGGCTTTTAAAGCAGATGAATTAAAGACATTTTATTATTTCAAGTAGTCTGTAGTTAGTTCAGAAATCTGAAATAAAAATAAATTACTTTTTATTCAATCATCTCATTCTGAGAACTGTAACATTGTGGTTCAAAATGCGGCGTTAAATGTTACGTGGTTGTATCCCTGGATCTTCTTCTTCTTCATGTCGTCTATGATTCTCGTGTCGTTTTTCTTTTTGTGATTGATTTATTCCCAATTGATGCTGTATTTTGTTATCTCAACACTATTATCATCTTATATAACGAGGGAAAGCTTCTCATAAAGATAATTAGGTAGATGTCACGCCCATCTTTGAAGATGCATTGGTACATTTGCCCTGATTGTCTCAGGTGGCCAACAGATGGCGTTCACGACTTGGTTATAGTTGAAAATCTTGTCAATTGTTCTTTCTGTGGAGAAAGGACCGCATGGTGACCACGTGGCCGCCTCAGAGTATGCGGAGAATTGAAGACAAAACTAAGTCACGATTTCATTAATAATTTTAACAAAATTTCAATTGATAACGAATGATAAAGTCCCAGTTATCATACTTGAAACAGAAGACTGAAACTGAACTCATACTGACACGGAATACAGCCTTTGAACACATGACAACCTCCTGTCATCACATGACCATGTAACTAAACTATCTCGAGAATCGAACTCGGTCAACTTATTGGCGAAACAAGTGTCACAACCACTTCACTAAGAACTTAATTATTATTATATATATATAAAACAAGACAGGCAAATTCGAGACGAGGGTTAGGCCTATACTCTAAGATTGAGCTCTATTTGGCTCTGGTGACAAGTCTCAAGAGTTAGCTCTATTTGGCTCTGGTGACAAGTCTCAAGAGTTAGCTCTATTTGGCTCTGGTGACGAGTCTCAAGATTTAGCTCTATTTGGCTCTGGTGACAAGTCTCAAGAGTTAGCTCTATTTGGCTCTGGTGACGAGTCTCAAGATTTAGCTCTATTTGGCTCTGGTGACAAGTCTCAAGATTTAGCTCTATTTGGCTCTGGTGACAAGTCTCAAGAGTTAGCTCTATTTGGCTCTGGTGACGAGTCTCAAGATTTAGCTCTATTTGGCTCTGGTGACAAGTCTCAAGATTTAGCTCTATTTGGCTCTGGTGACAAGTCTCAAGATTTAGCTCTATTTGGCTCTGGTGACAAGTCTCAAGATTTAGCTCTATTTGGCTCTGGTTGGAATCAAACGGAGAAAAGATCATCCTACATTCTTAGGACTTTATGAACTTGCCTTCATGAAACCACTGAAAAGGCAACTACTCTAAGACATTAGATCCTAATGCTTCATATTCCCTCTCAGGATTCCACTTCATTTCAGCTTCATTCCGATCAAGGTCTTGTGACCATGGGGTGAAAGGATGCACAACCTCTCTGTTCCGATTCAATCATAAAGCATCAATGAGCATTTTGATTTGATTACCATTCCCGCTGGGGAGGCTGTGATGCATAACAAATATGAAATCTGTTTACAGAACTTTGTGAATGTCTGAATTTCATACATTTCTTTTCAGTATGATTATTGTCTGAATAACCTTCTTCTATCCAGCCAGAGTAGAGAAGCCTTCCACTTATTCCTGTATGGCTACCAATAAGATCAGGTACAACGCTTTCGAGCGTAACTGAGGTTCAGGTTGTGTCCTGCAATGATAGTTTTCTATAAGCTTCTCCTTCCTATACAATACTGGTCCAACTTCAAGATCCGGTGGAAATCTGGGCTGGCATCTGGCCCTGTCTCTTACCTCGTCTGGATCTTCTACGCATAAAAAATCCTATAATTAAAGGCTGACAGATCACTGGAGAGCTGCAGAAGCAGCAAGGGACATGCAGGCCAGTACACCTGTGGCCAAGGTCTGAGAGCACTGTGTCCCAAAGGGCGCCGTGTGACTGACTGACTGGCTGAGGGCGCTGCAACCTTTGGGGAAACATACGCCCTCTACTACATTTTACATTTAAATCTGCTTTGCTCTGGCTATGGCTGAGAGAAGCAGTTGGTCAGGACTTCCCAGCTGTCTCTACGGAGAATCTCGACTGCATTTCAGTACCTCTGGACTTGGCTGAGGAGGTTAATCAACGATATCTCACGGCTAATGAAAGGGACGAATTATTGTTATTATTGTTATTTAAAATATAAGCCCTTCTTTACATGGAACAAGCCCACCATAGGGGCCATTGGCTTGAAATTCAAGTTTGCAAAGGAGTGTGGCGTTCATTTGAAAGACGTCCCAGAAGGCGACAGCAAATGCAGAAAGAAGAAGAGATCAGTCATGAGGAAAGAAAGTAAAGATGAATTTATAAATTAAAAGATAAACGGATAAAAATGTAGATAAATCATTGAAATACGAGGTGAACTGTCTAAGGGAAGTAATGCATAACCCTAGAACAATTCCCCTTTTTTTGAATTATTTATTATTTATATCTTTATCAAGATGTTTGCTGACTCCTCACTCAGAGTCCACTTTGAGAGGAGTGGCGAGGTGTCTGTCCTTGGCAGCAGGGTTTTGGAGAATGCTAATTTGCCTGAGAAGGCCACCTGTCTGCATTTGCCTTTCCCTGCATCGTGCTTGTGCAAGCAGGCATTTTCTGCCGTGGCAACAATTCTTTCATCTGCTCATTATTTGCGGTGTTCTCTCTCTCTCTGTCTCTCTCTCTCTCTCTCTCTCTCTCTCTCTCTCTCTCTCTCTCTGTTGCTCTCAACGCTTTGATTCATTCTACGGCAACGTCATGATTTTAGTAGCAACGATGAAGTGGCCTTTATAAAGAGTGAAGCCGATTTGATGTGTGTGAGTGTGAGTGTGTGTGCGTGTGAGAGAGACAGAGGGAGAGAATGCATGAGAGCGTGTGTGAGTGTGTGTGTGTACAGAAAGCATAACGTCTGCATGAGAAAACTCACAATTTGCCAGGTTGTATTCTAGGAAAAATAAAGGCAAAGCATAGAAATGCAGATGTGCAAGCTACAGGTGCGCTCTCTCCTGCATGCATGCATGACCTAAATTGTGTTCGTGAATGAGACGCTCTCGAGTCTCGAGTGTTTCTGTGGAGGCTTCTGCTTTCATGCAATGGCGGAGAGCACGATGATGTTTCAGAGCGCAGGATTCGCCCAGGCATTGAGAGTGAATGAGTTCAGTGTCATTCCCCATTTGACAACGAGGCGAATAATGCTGAAAGCATAAAATTCCTCTCGGAATGAGAAGCAGGAAGCGTCCATTCCATGAGGGAGGACACGAAGGCTTCTGAAGAGAAAGAAGCCTCTTTCACTTGTCACCTTCCCAAGGCCTTCCGCTTGAGGGAGCGCAACACAACCTCCAACGCACGTTTCGGTTTTGCCTCAACTTCTTTCCTTGCTTTTTGTAGAAAGGAAATTGTTGATAATAGAAAGGAGAGAAGCCTTTTACAAGTGTCCCAGACAGACGCTTTTTTCTCCCCCTTGTTATCTCGTTTCAGTTGTATTTTTATTATTATTATTATTATTATTATTATTATTATTATTATTATTATTATTATTATTATTATTATTATTATTATTATTCAGGAGAACAAGCAGGTAATAGGAAATTGGTTATTAGAAAAAAGGAAAATTAATAAATTGTCCTTAAAAAACCCATCGCTATCTCTTCTAGTTTTGGTGACGATGAAAGATTTCATTGTCACAATGAATTCTTTGTCTCAGACCACCGGAGTCAGGTGAGCGCAACATAATATTAGTAATATTGAATAACAAGACCGCAAGAAATATAATTTGTAACATATAACACGAGATATCAGTAGGAGAGAGAGAGAGAGAGAGAGAGAGAGAGAGAGAGAGAGAGAGAGAGAGAGAGAGAGAGAGAGTGAGTCTGCATGTGTGTACGTAAGTACTCATGCACGTGTGTGTGATTGATTATCGTATACCTGGGGCAGGTAGAGGACCTCTCATAATTCAAATTCAGTGGCTCGGTTGCAGCCGTCGGGTGAGGACGTTTTGCGAGTAGCTACGATGACTGCAGAGAGAAATATATATATGTAAGTATGTATGTATATATATATATATATATATATATATATATATATATATATATATATATATATATATATATATATATACAGTATATATGTATGTGTGTGTAATGAAACTGGTAAAATAAAAAGGAAAATTACTGAGAACCATCAGAACTATAACTCGTTTCCCTTAAAATAACGATTCAAGTACAGGCTCAAGGAACAAGCACAGGCCTTGTTTTCTTTCCTGCTTGAGCAGTTATTGATCGTCACTTCCTCATCCTGTGTTGAACTGAAATGAAAATCCGCAAATTCCTATCCCCACCTTTTCTATAATGTGAGCGAGTTTTGAATTAAACAGCAATTTGGTGTTTCCTAAGCCAAAGCTATTACTGGTGCAGTGTTTGTGTCCGAACTGTTACAACGGTAGTTTGCACTTGGGGTAACTATGATTACTTCAGTAACAAATGGAGTTACTACCATAGGCCAGTTAGAAAAGACCAATTGCTGTTTATCATCGCAGACGCGGCAGTAAACAAAAGGTGGCGAACAGGAAGTCAGGCATTTTTTGTGTAGTTCAGTTCAGTAGAACCAAGTGAAGGGGAAAATATTAAAAATTTCGTGTGAGTGAATACAGAAGGACATAGAAAAGTTCGTAGAGGCGAATTTACAGAAGGGCCTTTTAGTTTATAAACATATTACAAAGGTAAGAAAATGTATTAAATACAGTATATTTGTATGTATATTCATATGATGGGAATGTGACCGGGGAGGGATTTGGGATTATTATTTATTTATATTTACAATGCTTAGTTACTTAGGGGGTGGTTAATAATGTACATTATATTTACATAATGTTATTACTTTGTGTAACTGCATTATTACATTAGTTTGACATCCTGTTTCTTATCCTTATGGGTCTAATAAATTGATGGATTTCTCCTGAAGTATTTGGTTGGGGATTGTTTTGGCAGTGACCTTGACCTTGTGTTCTTTCCCTGGGGCGATATGTGGGGGGGAGGCCTTTCCCCCCCAAGGAGGTTAGATCTGCTTGCCTTGCCCCGATCCTTCCGTGCGGACGCTCAGCGTCGCTTCGGCTTGGTTGTTACATGCACAGCCTTTGTTGCTGTTAGATCCCGACTTGTGTTGCTTTGTATTTTATTGTGGTGTTGTCTGTCAGTTCTTGCAATGCTGGTTTCTTGTCGTCTTTGTCTGATATTTTCACATTTTCTCACTTCCACTTTCAGTCTTTTGTCAAAATTGTGGATAAGGAAAAAGAAGGAAGGTGGGCGTGGTCATACTCCACGTTGGGTTGGGATTCACCTCCTTGGGCGTCGGTCCATCAGCACGAACCTCATTGGTATTTATTTCTTCTTTGGCTGTTGTCGAGTCTGCTAATTCAGAAGGCTATAGTGAGATGCAGTAGTCAAATAGTAAAGAATTTATGGTCATTACGAAACCCATAGCTGTATACACATAAGCAAATGTAATTATAACATGAGCTTTCGCCTGTTTTCAAACATACTTCTTCAAATATGCTATGGAATATTAAAATAGTGGAGATTAATTAAGCAGAAGCGAAAAGGCAATCTTAAAATGAGCGTTCAGTAGTTATGGGGTAATTCAAATGTTGGTTTGCTAAGGACCGTTGCCTAACGAGTATAAGTTTTGTGACTATCGATTCCATATCCTCAACGATCTCCGGTCACCATAGTTCATATGGTCGTGATTATTATCTTGTTCAGTAGTGAGTCAGGGCAAGTCCTACTCGGTCAGCATCGGCGCCCTAAGCATCAAGACTGCATTGCAGAATAGTCTTTGTAGCTTTTATCAAAATAAATAAAAGTATGAACTATAACTAATATTAAATCATCTTCATCACATGTATATAGAATTTCTCTTTTAAAATCATACCAAATAAGCAAGACATACTGTTCTGTTTTCAACAATGAGTTTATTCAAAGAAGACGGAATACTTCACTTTATCACGGAAACTTCAATCCGCTCTGCAGCCTCTTCATTTCATATATATATATATGTGTGTGTGTGTGTGTGTGTGTGTGTGTGTGTATGTATATATGTATGTATCTCACAAAAGCACGACATAATGTTCCACTCTCGGCAACACAATTTTGTAAATGGAGGCAGACTACTCATCTTAATGATAGAAGCTTTGCTCCTCACACTGCAATGTCTGTTGCACGTGGGGTAACTATCATTGCTTCAGTAGCATCTGATGCAACTCCCACAGCCCCTTTAGAGAAAACAAATTGCTGTTTATGACAGACACGGCAGTGAACAGAAGGAGATGGCGAACAGGAAGGAAGTCTTGCAATTTTCGTGTAGTTCAGTTCAGTTGAAAGAAAGAATCGAGGTCATGAAGTCGCAGATAAAAGTGTCACAGAAAAAGGTCACATCAAGTTACAGTGGAGGGAAATAAAGCCAAGGGAAAAAGTCACGGAAAAAATTCGAAATTAATTTCATGTCAAAACAGTTCAGTTTGTGGTAAAAATCGGTAGAACAAATTACATTCCGTAAACTTTTTGTATATTTTTCTGTAAATGTTCTAATGTGTAAAACAAATAAATACAAGGAATTGAATAAAATCGTAGGATTACAGCCTAGGTGAATAATATTCATGAAGTGAGCAAAAACTATTGCAGTGATATACTTGATAATCACTGCAAATGAAAGCTGATTCCTTGCGATGCACCAAAACCAACGATACCAATAAAATAGAAAACATTTATTTTTGTGGAAGAAATTATAAGTACGTCTGGAACAAAGCCACAAGTACTGAAAGTATCATTAAAGTATACTGTCATGTGAATGATTCTTCATTTTCATTATTTCAGGGATGTATGTACTTACACTCGGCAAGAAAAGTGAAGATACAGTTTTCTTTAGATTTCGTTCATCGAATTTTAATTTTTTTCTTACAGAAAACACATAATCTCGGTAAATTTATCCTAGAATATGAAAATACAATGCAAATTATATCATATATGTTAAATCTGCAAAACAAAAACGTTCAGATACTTAAAAACACCAAGCATGTCCGAAGTAATCAGAATTTCTCAGATGACTTCGTTCATAGAGATCTAAAAGATAGTGTGTGGATATCTCGGTGTAGTACTGTTTATCAGAACGGCAATATTTACTCGTTTTCCGTTATGAACAGGCCTATTATTGCATCATCATACGAGATAATGATAATTTCTTTAATTTTTACACATTCATATTTGTATTTCACGGTGTTAAAAGTCAGCTGGAATTAATAGCAGTAAATGTTGCGACAGCTACGGTAAGTTGACCAAATCTATGTAAATCCGCAAGAGCGTTCTCTATGATGTGTGGAGCGATTCGGCGGGAAAACACAAGGAACTGGATGTTTCTTGACGTTACCATAGTTTCTCTCTCTCTCTCTCTTTCTCTCTCTCTCTCTCTCTCTCTCTATTGCTAAAACATACTATAAAATATAGTATCGCTCAATCTCTAAAATAAAAAAAATAATGAAATGAGCAGCTCTTCATATACTGTAGGCCTAGGCTTACACAACAACAACTCTCTCTCTCTCTCTCTCTCTCTCTCTCTCTCTCTCTCTCTCTCTCTCTCTCTCTCTCTCTCTCTCTCTCTCTCTCTCTCATCGTAACACTGCATTCGTTCCTTTATTGTTCCCCACGTTTTTCCTTGGACATAGCTCAAATTTAACTCTTTATTTCACTATGGAAGATCGCGTTTCCGATTATGCAAGCATTCCGTTCATTGTGGTGTCATAAATTTCATTTGTGTAAGGTTAATTGGTAGGTAAAGTCGAAAAATGTTTAGTTTGCTCAGAACTGTCGCTGCAAATTACAACTTGAACGAATACTGTAAAGCTTACTACTGCATTTAAGTATCAATGATGTCAGAATCGTAGAATATGATTGAAAGTTATAGGAGGTCAAGCAAAAAACCAACACACTAAGACTGAAGCTCCTCCCCTTTCTAAAGTTGCCAGATGTCACATTATTGAGCAATATATGTCCGAAGATTTAAAAAAACTGTATCTTCACTTTTCTTGCCGAGTGTACACAGCAAAAGTAAGCTACAATTAATTATTGTTCCTTACTTGACCTATTATAGACAGCAGAGAGGATTAGAGTATCCAGGTGGCCGAGTATGGACAGCAATTATAGGCTTCTAAGATCACCGCATTTCGTAAACAACTTATTTTTTGTATATAGGTGAATTTGCTCGTTGTAGATAAAACCCTTTCTGCTGCTGCTGCCCCTTGCTGAATTTATAAACAACAAATGACGACAGATAGATCTGCACAACCCTTTAGGCTGAATGTGGATTCCAGGAATTTCACACCATTAGCTGTGTATAAATGCCTATTAGCCAATATTGTAAAGAGATACAGAGAGCTGTTTACACGAGAGGCAGAAAAAAAGTCACAAAGCATTTCTACTGGAAGAGGTTTAGCTTTGTATTTAAACATATGATTAAATGGGAGTCACTTGTCAAGTGTTTGTCAGTGCCCAAGATACACCACTTTCCTTAGCTATGATGTTAAGATCATTATTATTATTAGTAATATTATTATTATATTTTTGAGAATGTTTTGAAATTCAAAACACGCACATATACATAATAATCTGTGTTAAGCATATCGAAAGGAAGAAAAATTATCGATAGCCACGTATTGTAGAGTGTAGAGGAGGACTGAAGACCACAGGGAAATGACAGCTGCTGCAGGTGTCCAGGTATGAATAGTGACCCAGAGCAGGAATGGGGAAGAACTCTTTTCGGTGTATTTCCCCAGCAGTTTCGTAGGGAGGGGCAGTAGGGATGATATACAGAAAAGAAGAGAGAGAGAGAGAGAGAGAGAGAGAGAGAGATACAGAAAAGAAGAGAGAGAGAGAGAGAGAGAGAGAGAGAGAGAGAGAGAGAGAGAGAGAGAGAGAGAGAGAGAGAGAGAGAGGTTTTAATGCTAAACCGATAATTAACTCCTTTACAACCATGAGATACGTTTCATGAACTTCAAATTAAATTTGTCAAAGAATTGCTGGAGTCTTCTTAGGAAATTTGAACATTAGACCTACACTATGTCTGCAGCCTTCCGTCATACAACAGTATATACGTACTGGAGAGAGAGAGAGAGAGAGAGAGAGAGAGAGAGAGAGAGAGAGAGAGAGAGAGAGAGAAGACATTAACTCTGAGCCATATATTAAAGGAACATAGACTTAGATTCCCTGGTCGTCGGGTAAGGCCGAGATAAGGAACAGTAGGTAGACAAACCGTCAACGCGTCTGAATCCTTTTTTATGACAAGAAAAATCATTTCATATGTATTGCATATTACTGAATATCAATATTGACTCAAGTCGTTATTATTAAATATCAGTTTCAATCATAAATGACAAAACTTTCATTTCGTTTCGAATTCGTGAAGAAAATTACCTGTGATGAATAACGATTTTTTCGAAGTGATTTTAATCCTTTGCAAGGAATCGGACGCAGGTGACGACGCAGCCACTCTCATGGAATTATTATTATTATCGTTATTATTATTATTAAAGTAAAATGAGGGAGAGAGAGAGTAAACCTCCATCATCTACCCCATCTACCTTCCCCCATCTTTCCGTCCCCCATCTTCTCTTGAATCCTCAATCTTCTATGGTATCCCCCATCTTCTATGGCATCCCCCATCTTCTACCCCCATCCACCATCTTCCTGTCACCCATCTTTGGACTTCCAATCACCTTTCCCCGTCTTCTATTGAATCTATTGCATCTCCCATCTTCTACTGCATCTCCCATCTTCCATTCTTTATCTTCTATTGCATCCCAATCTTCTACCCCGTCTCCCTGTCACCCATCTTCTCCATCTTCTTTTACATTCCCCAGCTTTTACCCCTGTCCTCCATCTTCCCATCACCCATCTTCTATCCCATCCACCACCCCCCATCTCTCTCTCTCTCTCTCTCTCTCTCTCTCTCCCTCTCTCTCACTGGCGGAAGATGATGCTGAACATTATGGAAGATTTCCTCTTATCAGCTTTATTTCATGTAATTATTTTTGCGTTATTAGCGCAATTTAATTAATTTAATTTGTATATTTAACGTTATTTTTTTTAACTAATTACAAGAAATATATCGAAATAAATAAATTTTCGGTGGCTTTTTTGGTCATTTTCGTTTTTATTTTAGCGATATATTTTTATATAATATCATGGCGTTATTGGTGTGACTGAAGGTCTTACTTGGTGCAAGCGTCGATGCGAGCTTCAAAATCCTCGTCGACGGTAGATGGAGCGAGAGACGACGACTCCTTCCTGGAAACAAACGCTACACGACGAAGGTTCCATCGTGAAGTGAAGAGTTCCTGTCTATCGATAGCCTTGGCAGGCAGTCACTTCATCGAGTATAATGGCGTGATCTTTATCCCTAGGATTCATGATTTTAACACACTTGGTTAAATGAAATTTAACTAAAGCTACCTCGTACGCGTGATTAGGGTCCAGTATGACGGGCGATTGCAAAACGGTGGTGAAAGCGCTTCCCTCATTTTCGGGAAAGGAATCGAGGGATCCATTACTCGTGTGAGAGACCGCATCGCGCCCATCGCGGTCTCTTTCGAGCGCACGTGTGTGTGTGTGTGTGTGTGTGTGTGTGTGCGTCATCCATCGGAGGGACCAAGACAAAAACAAGAGCATCCCGTTTTCTCTCTCTCAAGGAACGCAACTTCTACCCTACAATATTTCCGTCTGTTTCTCCCTAACCATTGTTGTCTCGATTTATGTACAATCACCACTACTTGCATTGCCATGCAAGCATTCCAACCATGTACTCATAATGTTCCACCGAATCTTCTGCATCAAACCGTATGTATGTTTCTGTTTGTGAAGTCGCCAAACGTCTCTCCATTTCACATATATTATGCTACTGCATTGATTCATTAATCTGTCTCGAATCTCATGCAATTGGCCATATGTGGAATTTCCTGGCCTTTCCATCGATGCATGTTTTATCATTGTACGTTTATTACGTCTCTCACAATCGCCATCTGTTTGTCGCCCGACAGACACAGAGGTCCGAAACATTACCTCTGTTTTGCCCTGTCTGTCTGTGTGTATGTAGATGCTACTGTGCGGCTCGCACCAGCCAATAACAACCTCGAAGATTCTGTCTGCACATTCATTCATTCATTCATTCAGGAACCACCAATAAACCAGTCAACACCCAGCCAGTGACGTCACTCTATACCATCCTTACACTCGCCTCGTCACTCATGACGTCTGCCGCTGTATCCAGCCGCGATGATTCTTGCCTGCCTGCCTGCCTGCCTGCCTGCCTGCCTGCCTGCCTGCCTGCCTGCCTGCCTGCCTGCCTGCCTGCCTGCCTGCCTGCCTGCCTGCCTGGGAGGCGGATAATAAATTTATTATCCGCCTGGGAGGCGGATAATAAATCCTAACGGTCTTCCGTTGCCGCGTCCATGACGAAGTTCGTTGGGCGAATGACTGACTGACTGACGGAGATTTTGGATGTCTGTCCTTCCGCTGCTTTTAACCAAACTGACATCAAGCGAGTAACCGGAAGCGCATCAATATTAAGCGCAGGCCAGTTTCTCACAAGATATCTTTTTTTTTTTGGTTTTAATCTTTCCAATTTTGCTTGTGTTTGTTAATAATACAAAATATCCATACCTACAAACATTGCTTACAGGAATACAATTATAAAATCTAATACCTACAAACATTGCTTACAGGAATACAATTATAAAATCTAATACCTACAAACATTGCTTACAGGAATACAATTATAAAATCTAATACCTACAAACATTGCTTACAGGAATGCAATTATAAAATCTAATACCTACAAACATTGCTTGCAGGAATGCAATTATAAAATCTAATACCTACAAACATTGCTTACAGGAATGCAATTATAAAATCTAATACCTACAAACATTGCTTACAGGAATGCAATTATAAAATCTAATACCTACAAACATTGCTTGCAGGAATGCAATTATAAAATCTAATACCTACAAACATTGCTTACAGGAATGCAATTATAAAATCTAATACCTACAAACATTGCTTACAGGAATGCAATTATAAAATCTAATACCTACAAACATTGCTTACAGGAATACAATGAATACAATTATAAAATCTAATATTACAAAGAAAATCAAGAAACAAAAACAACTCTTGAACAGTTCTTCACCAAACCATGAATGACCAAAGCATGAATCCTTGGCGACATTTCAGCATTTCCATATAGATAGATAATAGATAGATAGACTGCCCTATATATCTGTCTATGTATCTATTATCTATCTATATGGAAATGCTGAAATGTCGCCAAGGATTCATGCTTTGGTCATTCATGGTTTGGTGAAGAACTGTTCAAGAGTTGTTTTTGTTTCTTGATTTTCTTTGTAATATTAGATTTTATAATTGTATTCATTGTATTCCTGTAAGCAATGTTTGTAGGTATTAGATTTTATAATTGCATTCCTGTAAGCAATGTTTGTAGGTATTAGATTTTATAATTGCATTCCTGTAAGCAATGTTTGTAGGTATTAGATTTTATAATTGCATTCCTGCAAGCAATGTTTGTAGGTATTAGATTTTATAATTGCATTCCTGTAAGCAATGTTTGTAGGTATTAGATTTTATAATTGCATTCCTGTAAGCAATGTTTGTAGGTATTAGATTTTATAATTGCATTCCTGCAAGCAATGTTTGTAGGTATTAGATTTTATAATTGCATTCCTGTAAGCAATGTTTGTAGGTATTAGATTTTATAATTGTATTCCTGTAAGCAATGTTTGTAGGTATTAGATTTTATAATTGTATTCCTGTAAGCAATGTTTGTAGGTATTAGATTTTATAATTGTATTCCTGTAAGCAATGTTTGTAGGTATGGATATTTTGTATTATTAACAAACACAAGCAACAGGATCTCAAATATGGTCCAAGAAAATGACATAAAAGATAGACAAATAAATCTCAAGAGTCATAAAAACATGTCAAAACAGAACAATAAAGAAAAAAACATCAAGTTGTATAACATTTTCAACATTGTCCCTTTTACAAGTGGAACTTGAAATGCAGCTGAATAAAGAGGAAGAAGAAGAAGAAGCCTTATATAGTGTACAAACAGTTCAGCAGAACCTTCATGAATAACCACTACTGGACTTTCTTCCCCTGCAAAACAGCACAAAGGAAGCTGACAGACAAATAATTATACTCTAGAGAACAAAAAAATGATAACAATATCCAGCAGTTCTTAGTCACTTCCTCATCTGTATGTAGACAGAATTCAGAGGATTATTTGACACTGTTCTGACACATGACGATGATCTGAAAATGTCCCCAATACTTGGCAGATTGGCCAACAACCACATTTTGGCAATGGGCCACAAACTATGATCTGAGGCAAAATACAGAAAGAGTGATTATTATATATATCCCCTGTATTGGGAGCAATTTCAGAACACCAGGAGAGACACCATTGGATCCACAAGCCTTGTCTCTCTCTCTGACTTCATGTTTTGAGTCATCCATATTATATATATATATATATATATATATATATATATATATATATATATATATATATATATATATATATATATATTATATATATGTATATATATATGTATATCTTGGTCTGAAACTCTTAAAGGTGATCCTTACTGATAAGCAAACATGACAATGCATATATATAGAACAGCATAACTTGAATTATGGAGGAATAGTTCTCTATTTATGACATACCAGGAGAGATCCCTGTTCAATATGGCCTTAATATTAATACAATTAAACATTTGAATAAAGTATTTATCTTCACTATTTATCCATTCATTTGAAATCAACTCTGACACATCAGAGAGGAAGAAGCTTTTCCTTTCCTTTCCTTTCCTTTCCTTTCCTTTCCTTTCCTTTCAGTGACAGCAGTACAGCATGGCAGAAGCCAGAAAAGATGGAGCAGAGTGCTTCTTTCAGGGGGCTTGGTCATGTGGGAAGAATGGGAGACTAAGGGAGGGAGGGAGGAGGGCCTAGAAAGTGCTAGGGAGGGGTATGAGGGAGGGGGAGGTGTTGAAACGGAAGGGTATATAAAGGTATATTCAGTGACTTGTAACATGGAAGTCTTTTTCCTCCTCCTCCTCCTCCTCCCCCCCCCTCCCGATTCAGCAGTGGGAGTATGAATGAGGCAGTGAATAATCTCTCATTTTTCCTGTGAAGCCACCCTTAAAGAGAGAGAGAGAGAGAGAGAGAGAGAGAGAGAGAGAGAGAGAGAGAGAGAGAGAGAGGTACAGTGAAGGATAGACTAATACTGGTCTTAATATTGAGAGTGTTCTCTCTCTCTCTCTCTCTCTCTCTCTCTCTCTCTCTCTCTCTCTCTCTCTCTCTCTAAACAAAGGATAAAGACACTAAAGGAATAAAAGAGACTTGGGATAAAAGACGCCATTTGCACTTTACCCAAAGATCTTCACAAGAAACAACAGCAAATGTTTTTCTTC
Organism: Macrobrachium rosenbergii; assembly: GCA_039081455.1. Lineage (NCBI taxonomy): Eukaryota > Metazoa > Arthropoda > Malacostraca > Decapoda > Palaemonidae > Macrobrachium > Macrobrachium rosenbergii. Next base: position 220,955 of record JANJGK010000993.1, on the reverse strand, counting down.
TTCTTCTAACGATAACGAAAGCGTAATTCTCCAAGCCCCTTCTCTCTTGCGAGTGTCTTCAAGTCTTCATAATCATCAGTTTTCTTTCTACCACCAGACACCCAAATCTCTATTGACGTCAAAGGCGGAAGAGTCAGCGACTGGAGCAGAAGCTTCCAGTCTCGATCTGAGGAAAGACAAAAAAGGCAGGATATTATTAACACCTTCTGTACTCGACCTCCTCTCACTCGCTCCCCCTCCTCCTCAACACTCACTCACTCACACACAGACACACACACACACACACACACATATATATATATATATATATATATATATATATATATATATATATATATATATATATATATATATATATATATATATATATATATATATTATTAAATAAACTATGATATGTGAATAGAGAGAGAGAGAGAGAGAGAGAGAGAGGCCGATGTATTAAGACATAACTTTGTCTTGATACATAATACTTTTCTTTCAGCTAAAAACGGGTCAAAACAGTCCAAAATTAGCCAAAAATTGGTCGAAACTAGTCAAGACTGGCCCTAAATTGGTCAAAACCATCGAAAATTGGCCAAAAATTTGCCAAAAACTGGTCAAAATTGTTAAAAACTGGTTAAGATTGGTAAAAAAAAATGGGTCCGAATCGCCCGAAATTGAAGGAAATTGGCTCCAATTGGTTGCAGTTGGATCCAAAGGGCCGAAATTAGGAAAAGGGACCTTGGCCGGAGGGACTTTGGACCCTGGGGCTTCGAGGTTGGTCTCTGACCACTGAAACTGGTCTCTAAAGACTGAAACTGGTCTCTAAAGACCAGAAACGGTCTAAAGACTGAAACTGGTCTCTAAAGACCAGAAATGGTCTAAAGACTGAAACTGGTCTCTAATGACTGAAACTAGTCTCTAAAGACTGAAACTGGTCTCTAAAGACCAAAAATGGTCTAATGGCTGAAACTGGTCTCTAATGACTGAAACTGGTCTCTAAAGATCAGAAATAGTCTAAAGGCTGAAACTGGTCTCTAATGACTGAAACTGGTTGCAAAAGACTGAAAATGGTCTCTACAGACCAGAAATGGTCTAAAGATTGAAACTGGTTTCTGAGGACTGAAACTGGTCTCTAAAGACCAGAAATGGTCTAAAGGCTGAAACTGGTCTCTAAAGGCTGAAACTGATCTCTAAAGACCAGAAATGGTCTAAAGGCTGGAACTGGCCTCTAAAGACCAGAAGCAGTCTAAAGACTGAAACTGGTCTCTAATGACTGAAACTAGTCCCTATAGACTGAAACTGGTCTCTACAGACCAGAAATGGTCTAAAGATTGAAACTGGTCTCTAAAGACTGAAACTTGTCTCTACAGACTAGAAATGGTCTAAAGATTGAAACTGGTCTCTAAAGAGCAGAAATGGTCTAAAGGCTGGAACTGGTCTATAAAGACCAGAAATGGTCTAAAGGCTGAAACTGGTCTCTAAGGACTGAAACTGGTCTCTAAATGCTGAAACTGGTCTCTAAATGCTGAAAATGGTCTCTAAAGGCCAAAAATAGTTTAAAGACTGAAACTGGTCTCTAAAGCCTAAAACTGGTCTCTAAATACCACAACTGGTCTGTAAAGACTGAAACTGGTCTCCTAAGACCAAAACTGGTCTCTAAAGACTGAAACTGGTCTGTAAAGAACAAAAAATATAATCTAAAGACTGAAACAGGTCTCTAAGACTGAAATTGGTCTCTAAAGACCAAAACAGGTCTAAAGACTGAAACTGATTTCTAAAACTGAAACTGGTCTCTAAGGACTGAAACTAGTCTCCAACACTGAAACTGGTCTCTATACCTGAAACTGGTCTCTAAAGACTGAAACTAGTCTCAAAAACTGAAACTGGTCTCTTAAACTGAAACTGGTCTCCAAAGACTGAAACTGGTCTCTAAAACTGAAACTGGTCTCTAGAGACTGAAACTTTTCTCAAAAACTGAAACTAGTCTCAAAACTGAAACTGGTCTCTAAAACTGAAACTGGTCTCTAAAGACTGAAACTTCTCAAAAACTGAAACTGGTGTCTAAAGACTGAAACTGGTCTCTAAAAACTGAAACTGGTCTCTAAAACTGAAACTGGTCTCTAAAGACTGAAACTGGTCTCAAAAACTGAAACTGGTCTCTAAAACTGAAACTGGTGTCTAAAGACTAAAACTGGTCTCTAAAACTGAAACTGGTGTCTAAAGACTGAAACTGGTCTCAAAAACTGAAACTAGTCTAAAAAACTGAAACTGGTCACTAAAGACTGAAACTGGTCTATACAGAGTGAAACTGGTCTCTAAAGACTGAAACTGTCTCAAAAAGTGAAACTGGTCTCTAAAACTGAAACTGGTCTCTAAAGACTGAAACTGGTCTCAAAACTGAAACTGGTCACTAAAGACTGAAACTGGTCTCAAAAACTGAAACTGGTATCTAAAGACTGAAACTGATCTCTAAAACTGAAACTGGTTTCAAAAACTGAAACTGGTGTCTAAAGACTGAAACTGGTCACTAAAGACTGAAACAGGTCTCTAAAACTGAAACTGGTGTCTAAAGACTGAAACTGGTCTCTAAAGACTGAAACTGGTCTCTAAAGACTGAAACTGTCTCAAAAAGTGAAACTGGTTTCTAAAACTGAAACTGGTGTCTAAAGACTGAAACTGGTCTCAAAACTGAAACTAGTCACTAAAGACTGAAACTGGTTTCAAAATCTGAAACTGGTTTCTAAAGACTGAAACTGGTCTCTAAAACTGAAATTGGTGTCTAAAGACTGAAACTGGTCTCTAAAACTGAAACTGGTCTCTAAAACTCCATCACATTCTTATCACGTTTGTGTGACGTCATCAGGTGCGTTGCCATGGTGACGAAGGCGGCGACTTCAACTCTCTGCAAGTGGTGATTCTCTCTCTCTTTATTTCTGTATACACACACACACACACACACACACACACACACATATATATATATATATATATATATATATATATATATATATATATATATATATAGATAGATAAATCAGATATATATACTGTAGATACATTTCTATGTCTATATAAACACTGCTGAGGAGAATCACAGCGGTATGATAATTGAGAGGAAATATAGGAGGAGGAGGAGGAGGTGAAAAAAGAAATAGAATAAAATGTAGTGAAGACTTTCATTCAATACTCTTATTATTCCCCGTTATTATATATTTAAAGTCTTCCTTTTCCTGACCTCTTCTTCTTCTCCTCCTCCCGCTACTCTTGCTTCTGCTTCTTTTCATTCTATTCATAATGGAGGAGGAGGAGGAGGAGGAGGAGGAGGAGGAGGAGGAGGAGGAGGAGGAGGAGGAGGAGGACAGAAGAAGAAGGAAAAGGAACAGGAACAGTTTCTTGAGTGACGGTTGACTTTGGATGATACTGATACTCACCTTTATTAAAGTAGAGAATTAAACGAGTGGATGCTCCTCCTTCTCCCCTGCTGGTGGGAACCAAAGTCCTGTTTAGGACTTGGGCAGCGCGGTCCTCTGGAGCCTCTCTCATGAAGTATTTTAATGTCAGTTCCTTTGCTGAAGAAATCAAGGGAGAAAGGGGACGAAGGCTCTCCAAGTCTGCCATTCTTCCATCATCCACAATGACCAATTCTGTGGGATGAAACAAATGAGAGGAATTTTTTTAGATATTATTATTATTATTATTATTATTATTATTATTATTATTATTATTATTATTATTATTATTATTATTATTATTATATTATCATGTACAACAACAGAAAATAATAATGATAATGACTGACTATATTGAAGAAAGGCAGCATAACTAAACTGTTGCTGTTTTTATTCTTATATATATATATATATATATATATATATATATATATATATATATATATATATATATATATATATATATATATATATATATATATATATATATATATATATAATATTAAATAGACTATAAGATGTGAATAGTGAGAGAGAGAGAGAGAGAGAAAGAAACAGATGCCAATGAATTTACATAACTCTTAAAAATCTCTTGAAAAGAAAACAAGCAATTCAGCGCCATTTCTTCCTCTTCTCCTTCTTCTTCTTCTTCTTCTTTATTCTTCTTCTTCTTCTTCTTCTTCTTCTTCTTCTTCTTCTTCTTCTTCTTCCTCAGAGTTGCTCTACGCAAACGACTCAGGAGGAGGAGGAGGATGAGGAGGAGGAGGAAGAGGAGGATGAGATCACTACCAAAGATGAAGAAGAAAAAGAAGAAGAAGAAGAAGAAGAAGGAGAAGAAAAGAAGAAGCAGAGAATAAGTAAAGAGCTAAAGTAGTTTGAGTGATGGCTGAAGGCTTTAGTGCTTTATAATTAAGGGAGTAAAGGTTGAAGAAGAAGAAGAAGAAGAAGGAAAAGAAGTCCCTACTTACGTAATTCATCCACTGGATGCAAAACCTCCTCCTGTCCTTTCCATTCCCTTAGATCCATCTCGATATGAAGCTCCGTCTTGATGCTGGAGTGGGTCGCTGAATCCAGAGTTGTGTTGATTGGAGAAATATTTCTTCGTACTTCTTGATACCCAAATTCCAGACGAATCAATTTGGGCCTCAGTTTGGGCAGTAAGGACGGAAGGACATAAAGACTCTTGGGTTCTCTGAACGTTAGTCGGTTCTTCAGAGAAGTTTCTCTCTCCATCTGTGCCACAAGTGACTCCAGAACCTTCTGGTCCAGTCTGGTTTCAATACATGGATCCAAAAGATCATCATGTTTGTAACCAACAGAGAGGCTGAGTGATACATAGAGTTCATTTATATGATGTATTGTATTATACAATACATCTCTCTCAGTACTGTAAAGTATTCCTGTTATGAAGGAAATTACTCCTCTGAATTTCCTAAATAACTGTTTTAGATCTCTTCCGTCCCATAATCCTTTTGACAATAGCACATCTAGTATACGGTTTCCTCTTAGTGGCCTTCTAATTGATGTGATGATGTTTCGAATGATGTTGCCTCTTCGTGGCCTTCTAATTGATGTGATGATGTCTTGAATGATGTGTCCTCTTCGTGACCTTCTAATTGATGTGATGATGTCATCGCAGATGCTGCCTGCAGCTGCAAACTCCTGCTCACTTCTGTGTCTGTGGCAGTAGACCTTTACAATCTCCAGTTGCTTCTTTGTTTTCTTTATGGAGAAATAGGATGACATGATGGCTTCAAAGTTCTGAAGCACCTCTTGCTGGTGCTTCTCTCGAAAGCTTCTTTCAATCTCATCTTTAAAGCTTCTTACATCTGCCTCAGACCATTCATATTTTCTCTCAGTGTAATGCTTCAGAGACCATTTTCTGTACAGTGCATCAAATGCCTCCAGTGATTCTTCAGAGATTCCTTCCTTGTCGGAGATTCTCTTGATCTTGTGCTTTCTCAGCTGTAAGTAGACTGATGTCCTGGTGCTCATTTCATCCCTTAACTCTGGACACTCAATGTTAAGGAGGATGAACAGGTTAAAATACAGTGGGGTTTGCAGGATGTGTCTAGTGCCAGCGTTCATTTCTTCTATTTTCTGAAGCAGCTCTTTCTGCATTTGCTCCTGTTGGGTGACGTCATCATCTTTCTGCAGGTGGCCAATGAGCTTTTCTGTGAGCAATTTCATGTCCTGTTTCTGAAGACCTGAAACTTTGAGGTTGATTTTGGGACGTTTTGTTTTGTTCACAATACCTGTTAGTCCCACAGTATTCCCTGGACGTGTTGTGACAACAAACTTCATCTTATTTGAATTAAGTTCTAAAAACTCTTGAAAGAGTTTTTGAGATTTCTCATTGGCCTCATCATAGCCATCACACAAGACCAAACACTTTGACTCTAGGACTACCGACTTGACGAGATCAAAAGGAAATCGAGCAACAGTTTTTGGAATCAAGCTCTTAAGGTAGTCATCAAAGTTGTCATGGTCATGATTCCTGAACTGCATGCAGAGAAGGAATGGGAAGGAAGAGAGTTCTGGAATATCTGTTGTCTTCTTGCACCATCCCTCTGCATAGGAACAGAGAATTGTGGTCTTTCCAGAACCTGCATCACCAGATATAATCACAACTTCAGGGTCTTTTCCCATTTTGTCTTTGTTGAAGATTTCTCTTTGATTTACAATAATGCTTTTATTGTCATGGAGACCTTCAGTCAACTCCTTGTCATCCGCCACTTGTAAAGAGACCACGATGTTACCAGGATCTGTAGAACCATACTGAGCGAGCCAGTCGTAGGGCAAAATCTGACAGAGGCGTTCGTTAAGAGACAGGAGTTCTGCTTCGGCGGATTCTTGTATCATGTCAGACAGCTCACTCCCACACTCTTCTATTTCTTTTGCAAACCTTTGTCGCTGCTGTGGGTCTGAGAGATCGTATTTCTCACGGATCTTTTCTAGGGTCTTTGGAACAGCATCTTGGATCTCTGCTTTCAGCTGGTTAATGGCAGCATTGTGTTTTGGAAAGAAAGACTCTGTTTTCTCAAGAGTTTCCTCGAGAGTTGCTAGAAAACATTTGAGTCTACTTTCCAAATCAATGTCTGACATATGAGGCTCTTCATGACTAACAAAGTTCCTCTCATCTTTGATTTTTTTTAATAACCCTTTGAGGTCATCTCCAGGGTCATTCACCCCCTTTTGCCAAAGAGCCAGGAAGATTTTGTTCATCAGTGTGATGTCCAGATCTTCCGGAAGCTTATCTCTGAGATTTTCTGCTTCCTGGCGGGTGAAGGGACTTTTCCCTTTTAGTGGAACTTCGAGGTCGATGAGAATCTCGTCGATTCTCTTGTGTTGCCCAGAGGGAAACACGAGCCTCATCATCACTAAATGAAATGTCTTCTTTCCGTACTTCTTCACAAAATGGTTGTACTTCAGACATCTTAAATCTTCGGGAGAAAGATCTGATGCGGAGGAGGAGGAAGCTTGTGCGTCCATGTTTCCTCTTGCAGAAGACTTCAAGAAGAAGAAGAGACAACCTGAGAAGGAGAGAAGAATAAGAGCAGTTAAGAGCAGGAAACAGAATGAGAGAAACATCAGGAATAATGATAACAAGAGAAGCAGTGTTAATATCAGCTTTAACTTGACTACTCACGATGAGATCAATGAGAGGAGGAGGAACCAGAGAGAATTTGAGGAACTGGAGGAAGGGAACAGAGTGATGGATAGAGGAGACTGGAGAAAGGGAAGGAAGCGACATTTGCTTAGGTTAGGTTAGGTTAAGGGCCTGGCCCCAAATGCCCTGACTGCCCAAAATCCGATATTAGTGTCATTTCCTAATTTTGGGTCACTTTGTCTCCAAAAACACCTTTTGGCCTCTAGAATGGCCACCTAGGGCCACCCAAATCCAGTCGCCCATTCCCTGGCCAACTGCCAACCATATAGGGTATATATATATATATATATATATATATATATATATATATATATATATATATATATATATATATATATATATATATATATATATATATATATATATATATATATATATATATATATATATATATATATATATATATATACCTGGAGTGGCAATGTCTGTACCAGTACTACTAGTACATAGTTCAGTGGTCTCCCACCAGGGCGGCGCTGCCATGCCTTGTGGCGGCCATCTTGGAAGGTCTGGTAACTTGCAAATTGAAGAGGGGTTCAGTGCAATTGTGAATCTTGTTTTCTTGTTACTGTTTAATGAGTAAGTGTTTAGCGAAGGTTTAGGGTTTAGTGAGTAAGTGTTGAGTGAATGTTTATGACTAAGTGCTTAGTGTATGTTTAGTTTAGGGTTTCCTGAATGTTTTGTGAATGTTTATTGTGTAAGTATTCAGTGAATGTTTAGTGAGTCTTGAGGGCTTAGTGAATGCTTTGTGAATGTTAAGTGTGTAAATATTCAATGAATGTTTAGTGAGTCTTTAGGGTTTAGTGAATGTTTTGTGAATGTCAGTGAATGTTTAATTCATAAATATTCAGTGAATGTTTAGTGTGTCTTTAGGCTTTAGTGAATGTTAGTGAATGTTTAGTGCATAAGTATTCCATGAATGTTGAGTGTTTAGTGAATGTTTTGTGAATGTCAGTGTTTAATGAATGTTTAGTGTGTAAGTATTCCATGAATGTTTAGTGAGTGTTTAGTAACTGTCTTGTGAATGTTGGTGTTTAACGAATTTTTAGTGTGTAAGTATTCAGAGAATGTTTAGTGAGTGTTTAGGGTTTATTGAATGTTTTGTGAATGTTAGTGTTTAACGAATGTTTAGTTTGTAAGTATTCCGTGAATGTTTAGTGAGTGTTTAGGACTTAGTGAATGTTTTGTTAATGTTAGTGTTTAATGAATGTTTAGCATATAAGTATTCAGTGAATGTTTAGTGAGTGTTTAGGGCTTAGTGAATGTTTTGTGAATGTTACTGTTTAATGCATGTTTAGCATGTAAGTATTCAGTGAATGCTTAGTGAGTGTTTAGGGCTTAGTGAATGTTTGGTGAATGTTAGTGTTTAATGAATGTTTAGTGTGTAAGTATTCAGTGAATGTGTAGTGAGTGTTTAGGGCTTAGTGAATGTTTGGTGAATGTTAGTGTTTAATGCATGTTTAGTGTGTAAGTATTCAGTGAATGTTTAGTGAGTGTTTAGGGCTTAGTGAATGTTTGGTGAATGTTAGTGTTTTATGAATGTTTAGCGTGTAAGTATTCAGTGAATGTTTAGTGAGTGTTTAGGGCTTAGTGAATGTTTGGTGAAGGTTAGTGTTTAATGAATGTTTAGCATGTAAGTATTCAGTGAATGTTTAGTGAGTGTTTAGGGCTTAGTGAATGTTTTGTGAATGTTACTGTTTAATGAATGCTTAGTGTGTAAGTATTCAGTGAATGTTTAGTGTGTAAGTATTCAGTGAATGTTTAGTGAGTGTTTAGGGTTTAGTGAATGTTTAGTGAGTGTTTAGGGTTTAGTGAATGTTTGGTGAATGTTAGTGTTTAATGAATGTTTAGCATGTAAGTGTTCAGTGAATGTTTAGTGAGTGTTTAGGGCTTAGTGAATGTTTTGAGAATGTTAGTGTTTAATGAATGTTTAGCGTGTAAGTATTCAGTGAATGTTTAGTGAGTGTTTAGGGCTTAGTGAATGTTTGGTGAATGTTAGTGTTTAATGAATGTTTAGTGTGTAAGTATTCAGTGAATGTTTAGTGAGTGTTTAGGGCTTAGTGAATGTTAGTGTTTAATGTATGTTTAGTGTGTAAGTATTCAGTGAATATTTAGTCAGTGTTTAGTGAATGTCTTGTGAATGTCATTGTTTACTGAATGTTTTGTATGTGAGTGTTTAGTGAATTTTTAATGTATGATTAGTGAATGTTCATTGACTTTCTAGTGTTTCATGAGTGTTTAGGTTTTTGTGAGTGTTTAGTGTTTAGTGAGTGCGTAGTGAATGTTTAGCTTGTGTTTAGTGTATAGTGAGTACTCAGTGAATGTTTAGTGTATAGTGAGTGCTTTGTGAATGTTTAGTTTGTGTTTAGTGTATAGTGAGTACTTAATGAATGTTTAGTGTATAGTGAGTGCTTTGTGAATGTTTATTTTGTGTTTAGTGTACAGCGAGTACTTAGTGAATGTTTAGTGTATAGTGAGTGCTTAGTGAATGTTTAGTTTGTGTTTAGTGTACAGTGAGTACTTAGTGAATGTTTAGTGTACAGTGAGTACTTAGTAAATGCTTAGTTTGTGTTTAGTGTACAGTGAGTACTTAATGAATGTTTAGTGTATAGTGAGTGCTTAGTGAATGTGTGATGAGTGTTTAGTGTACAGTGAGTACTTAGTGAATGTTTAGTGTAGCCTATAGTGAGTGCTTAGTGAATGCTTAGTGAGTGTTTAGTGTTTAATGAATGTTTAGGATTAAGTGAATGTGTAATGAGTGTTTAGTGTATAGTGAGTACTTAGTGAAGTTTTAGTGTACAGTGAGTACTTAATGAATGTTTAGTGTATAGTGAGTGCTTAGTGAATGTGTAATGAGTGTTTAGTGTACAGTGAGTACTTAGTGAATGTTTAGTGTATAGTGAGTGCTTAGTGAATGCTTAGTGAGTGTTTAGTGTACAGTGAGCACTTAGTGAATGTTTAGTGTATAGTGAGTGCTTAGTGAATGCTTAGTGAGTGTTTAGTGTTTAATGAATGCTTAGGATTAAGTGAATATTTACTGTTTGGTGCACAGTGAGTATTTAGTGAGTGTTTATTGATTTATGAGTGTGTAGTGAGCGCTTAATGTATAGTGAGTGCCTAGTGAGTGTTGAGTATTCAGTGAGTGTTTAGTGTTATTGAGTTTGAGTGTATAGTAAGTGTGAGTGTTTAGTGAGTGTAAGTGTGTAGTTAGTGTATGTGTTTAGTGAGTGTAAGTGTTGTGAATGTTAGTGTTTAGTGATTGTAGAATATTCTTTAGTTAGTGTTTAGTGACTGTATGCAAAGAAAGTCCTGTAATTTACAGGAACCATTTATGCCAGACACTGCTTAGATCCAAGGGCAGATTCTTAGGCCTTGATCACATTGGCTGGAGTGCTTAGGCCAGCCCCTTTTTGCAAGGTCATTTTTCCATGTAAAATTGGATCAAGTAATAATAATAATAATAATAATAATAATAATAATAATAATAATAATAATAATAACAATGGTAAAAATAATAATATTTATAGAAATAATAATAAGATAATAAAATAGTAAAAAAGATAAAGATAATAATAGCAATAAAGTATGGTAATAATATGAGCTCAACCGAGACATTTCAATATGGCCGTCCGAGGTCACTGCTCAGCAGGGAGGTCATTGCCGCTCCTCCATGTTGTTGACGCTCTCTCTCTCTATCTATCTATCTATCTATCTATCTATCTATCTATCTATGCTGTAAACCACCCCGTTCCTCCACCACAAATCCTGCCCACACCCCCCCCCCGCCCACCACCCGCCCGTTATTGGCCCATACTTCCCTTTTCCACCAATCACAGGCCTCCAAAGCCCTTAGCCCCCGCCCAGCCGCCATGCCCTGTAGGAATGACTCCAAACCTAGATAACAGGGTAGGTTTCAAACCCTTACCTCTTCCCCTTCCCCTTCCCTCATCCACCTTACCCCTTCCCCTTGTGACTAATATGGTAACCACTTGACCGATCTAGACAAAATTTTGCATGTGGCATCATTCGACCCAACTTAGATAATAGGGTAGGTTTCAGACCCCTTCCCCTTCCCCTCACCCTTCCCCTTCCCCCTCCTCCATCCACCTTTCTCCTTCCCTCTTTGACTAATATGGTTACCGCTTGACCAATCTAGACAAAATTTGGCATGTAGATTCATATGACCAAACTTAGATTATAGGGTAGGGATCAGACCCATACCCCCTTCCCCTTCCCCTTCCCCTTCCCCATCCAACTTTCCCCTTCCCCTTGTAACTAATATGGTAACCGCTTGATCGATCTAGACAAAATTTGGCATGTGGCATCATTTGACCCAACTTAGGTAATAGGGTAGGTTTCAGACCCATACCCCCTCCCCTTCCCCTTCCCCCATCCACCTAGATAATAGGGTAGGGGTCAGACCCATACCCACTTCCCCTTTCCCTTCCCCCACCCACCTTTCCCCTTCCCTTTATGACTAATATAGTAACTGCTTGACCAATCTAGACAAAATTTTGCATGTGGCATCATTTGACCCAACTTAGATAATAGGGTAGGGGTCAGACCCATACCCACTTCCCCTTCCCCTTCCCCTTCCCCCATCCACCTTTCCCCTTCCCTTTGTGACTAATATGGTAACTGCTTGACAAATCTAGACAAAATTTGGCATGTGGCTTCATTCGACCCAACTTAGATAATAGGGTAGGGATCAGACCCATACCCACTTCCCCTTCCCCTTCCCCATCCAACTTTCCCCTTCCCCTTGTAACTAAGAAATTAAGAATATTAGAACAAGAGAAAGAGACAGATTGCACAAATCAGTGACCCCACACCCAACACCAGAAGAAGCAAGCAGACATAAAGAACTCTGTACAATGGTGGACAAATTAGTAAGAAATGCAAAGATGAATGAGGATAAGAGATTTGCATCAATTTGTAAGGAAAGCCCATAAGAATTCTTTGCCCATGTTAATAGTAGGAGGCCAATAAAAAATAGCATAGGTCCCTTAGGAGACGATAGAGGAAACCTAGTGAACTCAGACTTGGAAAAAGCAGAGTCATTGAATAGATGTTTTACTAGTGTTTTCACAATTGAAGACACTACCTCAATTCCTGAACCAGCTATTAAACATGAATGAAGGGGCAGAACCGCTTGACAAAATAATACTGAAGTAGAAGTTAAAAACAAAATAGAAAAACTAAACAAGTTCAAATCCCCTGGCCCGGATGGGATTCATCCAAGAGAAATGAAAGAGTTAAAAGAGGAGATATTTCCTCACCTCTACAAACTCTCCAGAAAAACTGCAGAACAACGAAAGGCACCAAAAGGATGGAAACTAGGTAATGTGCCCCAGTTTACGAAAAAGGACGTCCAAGAGAAGAGCCAGGAAATTATAGACCTATCTGTCTAACGTCAGTCAGTTGTAAGATTTTTGAGTCCATAATTGCAGATCAAATTGTGGATCACACTGATAGAAACAACCAGTTGTTAAACAGTCAACATGGCTTCATACAAAACAGATCCTGCCTGTCAAACCTCTTGGAATTTTTCCATAACATGCTTGGTATTAACGACAGTAGTAGAGCAATAGATATACTCTATTCAGATTTCCAAAAGGCCTTTGACAAAGTTCCACACAAGAAACTAATGACAAAAGTTAGAGCTTTAGGAATTGTAGGAGAAATAGCAGACTGGAATGAAGACTGGCTAACTAATAGAAAAGAGAGAGTCGTAATAAACGGTGAAGAGTCAGAATGGGCAGATGTGACAAGCGGAGTTCCTCAGGGTTCTGTGCTTGGCCCACTTTTATTTTTGATTTACATTAATGACACTGAAGTAGGCTCAACTAGCAGCATAGCCAAATATCTAGGAAAATAGGAGAGTGGTCGAGAAGATGCCGAATGCCATTTAATTTGGATAAATGTAAAATACTGCAACAGGAACAAACTAAATGCTGTTTGGGAATGACATAAACAGTGTAGAACAAGAAGAGGACCTTGGTGTCATTATTAACAAGGACTTGAAATCCACAAAACAGTGCATAAAAGCTGAAAAGAAGGAGGCACAGAAACTAGTGGGGTACATAAAGAGACAGTTCAAATACAGAAACAACGGAACGGCGCTGCAGCTCTACACGTCAATAGTTGGACTTCATCTTGAATATGCACTACAGTTTTGGTCACCAACACTAATAAAGGACATAAATAGATTAGAAGGGGTACAAGCAAGAGCCACAAAGTTAATTCCGTCCATCAGGTAAATAGCTTACTAAAGACGACCAGAGAGCCTGAACATGTATGGCTTAGAAACACGATGATTGCGAGGACAACTCTTAGAAACATTCAAAATACTGAAAGGCATAATAAAAGTAGATAGTAACTCTTCACATTAAAAGAAAACCTGACAAGAAATAATGGATGGAAACTAGCACTGAAGAGATACAACATATCTCATTGTCGGAACTTCTTCACATATAAGATATGTGACACTTGGAATAAACTGCCACCAGAAGTTGTCAACAGCAACAGTGTGGAGGAAGAGTTTAAAAGAAAGCTGGACAAAATCATTAGAAGAACTCTGTGAATGAACAGTAAAAGCTGCTCCTAGAGATAAGTGAGCACATGATGTCTCCTCGGATGGACTAAAAAGTCTTTGAGACATCCTAATCTGTGTAGCTCCTTGTAACTCTCTCTCTCTCTCTCTCTCTCTCTCTCTCTCTCTCTCTCTCTCTCTCTCTCTCTCTTTCTTTGTTGAAATGAAGCCATGGAAAAATGTACTCATTCAAAAAGTTGGGAGAGAAGTAAGTTTTGGTGGTGGGGGAGGGGGGGAATGTTGGAAGAATCTCTCTCTCTCTCTCTCTCTCTCTCTCTCTCTCTCTCTCTCTCTCTCTCTCTCTCTCTCTCTCTCTCTCTGTTGGAAAGAAGGAATGGAAAAAGGTTTCTCATTCAAACAAATGTGAGGGAAATCAGTTTTGCAGGGGTGGGAGTGGAATTCTCTCTCTTCAGACGCCATATTCATAACTAACAGGACCAGAAACGCTCCTGACATCCTGTGCATGGATGTGCTTCCCAGAGAGCATTTTCACATTCACGAATCTCTCTGACCTTAGGGAAGTGCTGGGCAATGAGAGTTTAGCGCTACTTATTATTTTAACTCTGTAGAATTAGTCATATTTTAACTGGAACTTTTCTCCTGACTTCAAACTTTCTTTTTCCCGCGCATGCGCAGTAATAGTGTTGTGATGTATTGTTGACGTCATTACTTACGTAGCTCTACAAAAGAAGACGCACGAAGAATTTTGAAACACTACAGATTCCAAACAGAATTCTCACACTGCAATGTCATAACAAACCCTTGTCTTTAAACAATCCCACTCGGGAGTTCCTCCGCTCAGACCATAGGAAAGCAGAGTTACAGAAGCATTGTCGAGAGATTGGTATCACAAAGGTCTGGGTTACAAAAGAAACATGAATCGATATAATGGAAAAACACCAGTCTTTTAGAACAGGGTTCACAAACTTTTTCAGCCGTGACCCAGTTTTTACTGACATCATTCCCACGACCCATACATACAGAAAAATATAGGGCGACACGCATATCGATGGTGGCATCAAGGCGATTTCTCTCCTTTGACTTTAACTTGGTTAAGGCTGAGAAACCAGCCTCACACATATACGTGGTTGTAAAAGGGAGCAAGAGAATGACACTTTCTTTACTCAAGTTGGGATAGTCCTTGGAAAGGCTTAGCCAAACAGAAGACAATGTTGATGATGTCTTGTGCCTCGTTCTTAATGAGTTATTACTAGTTAGCCGGACTAACTCTTCTTCCTTACTAGGTGTTAAGTTTAATTCCACATCTGAATCTGGGTTCCCAAATACAAACGGATCCTTTACTCAGTATTTTCTTTTAAATGGATAGTTTTTTCTTCTGGAAAATACTGCTCAAAGCTGGCTGACAGAGAATGAAGGTGTAGTTCTATATATTTTTTTTTAATTTTCTGCATACATTCTTGATTTAAATGGTTTTCCTCAATATGTTGTAAAAGTGTGGGGAACATGTAGTAAACAGGTTGGTCTGTTTTAACCCTTGCTTGCCAGATCTTTAGTGATTTCTTAAATGCCTGTGCTTCCTCGGCGTGTTTGAATATATCATTCTCTTTTCCTTGTAGTTTTAGATTAAGTTCATTGAGCTTTGAGAAAATGTCTGCTAAATATTATAGCTGTGCAAGCCATTCATCCCTGAAATAATAGCTCTGCCATTGGAGACTTCTTTTCAAGAAGGAATATATGTATCTCCATCCTTAATTCATATATCCTGGTTAGAACTCTTCCTCGGGATAGCCACCTAACTTCAGTATGGTACAACAAGTGTGACTGATCAGCTTCCATTTCACAGCAAAGTTGTTCGAACAAACGGCTATTCAATGAACTTCCTTTGATAAGATTGACGAGTTTTACAGCTTTATTTAGAACATTTTTCAAGCTGGGAACGATTCCTTTTGCAGCCAAAGCTTCACGATGATTGAAACAATGATTCCAAGTTACATAATTACCTGCAGCCTCTGATATCTTGCTTACAACACCACTATTTTTTCCTGTCATATTTGCCACTCCATTTGTAGTGACGCCCTTGCAGTTTGCCCAGCTCAATTTATATTTCCCAGTTACACAGTCATTCAAAACTCTGAAGGTCTCTGACCCTGTTGTGTGTGTAAGTAAGGTCAAGCAGCACAGTATGTCCTCCAAGAAGTCATCTTCCCATGGATAGATATCTCGCATAAACCAGGAGTGTTGCACAATTAGCTATATCAGTACTTCCATCCAGCTGGATAGATATTCTTCAACAGCCTGGAGGCGTGAAACCAACTGAAATTCCAAATCTTCTGCAGTATCCCTAATCCTCCGAGATACTGTTGTGTCCCTGACAAGGACACATTTAATCTTCTCTGCTGATTTCTCATCAAGCACCGTAGTTACTTTATCTAATGTAGCTGGAAGGATAAGTTTTTCACCATAAATATATGGCACTTTCTCTTATGCTATTCGATAAGCAACTAGATAAGAAGCCAGTTGCTATTTATCATTGTGAGTGGTTGATTTACTAAGGATTTTCACTGATAAATTCAATTGTTCTTTTTTTCTTTGAAATAATCTACTGATTTTCCAACTAGTTCAACATGTTTCGATTCAAGGTGCCTCTTTAATTTTGAAGGCTTCATACTTTCATTTCCAGAACTTCATTGCAAATAACACACTGTGGCAGAGGTTCTTGTTCATCTTTATCATACTTAATAAATCCATGCTTCAAGACTTCTTCACTATATTGCCTCAGCCATAATTTCTTCTTCTTAGCAGAAGGCTCAGAACAGGGCACAGGCAGCGATGATGCCTCGCCCATACCAGTACGAGACATCGCAGGCTTCTCTGTCACTGAGTTCGTCTCTTTGTCTTTCTCTCCTGAACAAGAAGGCTTTGGTGCCTCAGTAGCAATGACACCCTTTCTAATAACAAATCCATCCATTTGATGCGAGTGTGGTTGCATGAACTGTTATATAACTCAAGGAGACTTTTGCACACTCCTAAAACTTGAATGTAATTAATCATGTTCTGTTTCAAATCTGGAAGTACTGTACGCATCGCAGGCTCACAGCTTACAAGTCCATTCATGTTCGCCACACACACCGCCACTGCGTTACCCTGCACCCTCTCTCTCTCTCTCTCTCTCTCTCTCTCTCTCTCTCTCTCTCTCTCTCTCTCTCTCTCTCTCTCTCTCACGAAAATAGAAATTCTGATCATTACGATTAGAATCGGTTATTCGTTAGGACTAAGTGGATCCATGTATGAATTCATATTCATCTTATAGCCATGTACATAATGATTTTTATTTTATTTATGTATTTATTTTTGTGAGCCTGCGACCTAGTTTGGACTTGGCGACCCAGTAATGGGTCGCGACCCATAGTTTGAAGAACCCTGTAAGACTAGAACAATCAATTCTGAAAGCAACAATTCATACTCTGAAATAATAATGTCAGGAGATGCTACGAAGGGCGTCGAGGAACTTCGAGAGGAACTGAACATCCGAGACCTAGAAATTGATGAATTAATCGAAATACCAAAAGCTGCTCATGTCACGATCAATCAATCGAATGATGGCCTTCCATCGCTGGAGGAGAAGGCGGAGCACCTTCAGAAAACAGCTGCTCATCATCAGGCACCAGAGGCATTTCACGGACCTACAGTACTTGTTCTCCATCTGAGGGAACCCGACTTTTGGGAGATACTAACCTTACTGCGGTTCAGACATCTGATTTGAAAAATCTATGCTTAGTCTGAACCATAAAGGAAACAAACATCGACCTCATCATCAAGAGTTGGATTTCGGAAAAACTTCAATGGGCCCCAAAGTACTGCATTCAGTAATGTGACACTTGTCCCGTCAAACACAGTTTAAAACCTTTGCGGAGTTTTCGTGGATTTTGGCAGGACTTCTAATGCGAGAATGACGCACTACGAAAAAAGGTAACTGGTATCCTCTTATATCTTAGCAGAGATTTGAGCCAGACTGTCGAGTCATGGTGGTAGGCTACAGTCGCTGGTTCTGAGTGTCCTGAACTACTGCTTGCGGGTCTGGGGTTCGACCTATAAAGCCTGATTGGAAAGGGTCAAGAAAATGCCCCAGAGCATGACCATTTACTCCAATGTTTGAAAAACTGAATTGGCTACAAATGTAGCTGGTCCTATATTTTGGAATCATCTACCTGCAGATATAAAGAGGCGCGAAACCACTTCTTCTTTCAAATCTCACCTGATTGCACATGGACTCCAAAAATGAGTTAGTCCATCTTTGATTAACCTTTTATTTTCATCTGCACTGTCATAGGTTTTTGGAGACTTTTAGAAATATCCTCTTCTCTACCAAGCGAAAGTTGTGAGATTTGTGGTCGTAAACTCTGCTTACTACATGTTCTTTGTGTTAGAATGAGCTAATTTATCGTTTTATTGACTTGAAAGTTTAATCCTGAGGAGTATAATAAACCTGATTGTCTTCAGGGATCACATTCCTCCTGTGCCTACATCATTATACAAGTTGGTCTTCCCACGTTTCTGTTGCAGAGTCGAAAATTTTATTTCATTTGTGTTTTTGCCGATGTTAGAGACATTGTATTGCAATATACCTCCTGCATGCTAGACAGGAGTGCTGTGATTGCTTATAATGTAGAAACTTTTTATGAATCCCTGAATGGACCTACAGGATGTTACCAAGAATGAGTAATGAAATGGACGTAATGGACATTGAAATGGAATAAAGAACTTTGACTCTTTTCTCTCTCTCTCTCTCTCTCTCTCCCTCTCTTTGTTGAAAAATAAAGGAAAAATGGACTCAATCAAACAGTTGTGAGGGAAATCAGTTTTGGGGTGGGGGTAGCATGTAGAAAGTGCCTCTCTCTCTCTCTCTCTCTCTCTCTCTCTCTCTCTCTCTCTCTCTCTCTCTCTCTCTCTCTCACACACACACACACACGCTTGTTGAAAAATGAAGGTAAATGATTGAATGTAACTAGAATGTAAGAGTTTTAGCTTACAATTGCGTTTTTGGACCATTTCGGTCGAGTCAAAATTGACCGAAGGTTTAAATTTTGTCACTTATCTTGATTTATATGAAAATATTTCAAAATTGATAAAAGCTAAAACCATGAGTTATTTTTTCTTATATTCTACAGGAAAATGCGCATATTTTCATGTATAAAACTTTATGTAACGCCTGATATAAAACGTTGCGAAAATTAGGACAAGGTGACTTAAGAAATTCTGAGATTTTCAGCAGTTACTGAACGTGGAGGGAAGGAAAAAAGTTTTTTCCAAAAATTCACCATAAATTGAAATATTGTACTAGAGACTTCAAGTTTATTGCACAATGAAGGAAAATGATTGATTGTTACTAAAATGCAAACTTTTTAGCGTAAAATTGCATTTTTCGACCATTTCGGTCGAGTCAAAGTTGACCGTAGGTTTAAATTTTGTCACTCATCGTGATTTATATGAAAATATTTCAAAACTGATAAAAGCTACAACCATGAGTTATATTTTGTTGTATTCTAAATGAAATTTCGCACATTATCATGTATAAAAATTTATGTAACGCCTGATATAAAAAGATGCAAAAATTACGACAATGTGACTAAAGAAATTCTGAGATTTTCAGCAGAGTTACGCACGCAGAGGGAAGGAAAAAGTATTTTTAAAAAATTCACCATAAATCGAAATATTGTGCTAGGGAATTCACGTTTGTTGCACAATTAATATAAATAATTGTATATTACTAGAATGTAAGCGTTTTAGCTCACAATTGCGTTTTTCGACCATTTAGGGCGAGTCAAAATTGACCGTAGGTTTAAATTTTATCACTCATCGTGATTTATATGAAAATATTTCAAAACTGATAAAAGCTACAACCATGAGTTATTTTTTGTTGTATTCTAAATGAAATTTCGCACATTATCATGTATAAAAATTTATGTAACGCCTGATATAAAAAGATGCAAAAATTACGACAAGGTGACTAAAGAAATTCTGAGATTTTCAGCAGAGTTACGCACGCAGAGGGAAGGAAAAAGTATTTTTAAAAAATTCACCATAAATCGAAATATTGTGCTAGGGAATTCACGTTTGTTGCACAATTAATATAAATAATTGTATATTACTAGAATGTAAGCGTTTTAGCTCACAATTGCGTTTTTCGACCATTTAGGGCGAGTCAAAATTGACCGTAGGTTTAAATTTTATCACTCATCGTGATTTATATGAAAATATTTCAAAACTGATAAAAGCTACAACCATGAGTTATTTTTTGTTGTATTCTACATGACATTGCACACATTTCCATGTATAACACTTTATGCAACGCCTGATATAAAACGGTGCGAAAATTACGACAAGGTGACTAAAAAAATTCTGAGATTTTCAGCAGAGTTACCGCGCGCGGAGGGAAGGGAAAAGTTTTATCCAAAAATTCACCATAAATCGGAATATTGTGTTAGAGACTTCCCGTTTGTTGCAAAATTAAGGAATATGATTGAATGTTACTGGAATGCAAGAGTTTTAGCTTACAATTGCGTTTTTCGACCATTTCCGTCGAGTCAAAGTTGACCAAAGGTTTAAATTTTATCACTTATCGTGATTTATATGAAAATATTTCAAAACTGATAAAAGCTACAACCATGAGTTATTTTCTGTTGTATTTCAAATGAAATTTCGCACATTTTCATGTATAACAATTTATGTAACACATAATATAAAACGTTGCAGAAATTACGACAAGGCGACTAAAGAAATTCTGAGGTTTTCAGCACAGTTACTGAATGCGGCGGGAAGGAAAAAGTTTTTTTCAAAAATTCACCATAAATCGAAATGTTGTGCTAGAGACTTTCCGTTTGTTGCAAAATGAAGATAAATGATTGATTATTACTAGAAAGTAAGAACTTTAGCTTACAATTGATTTTTTGTACCATTTCGGTCGAGTCAAATTTGACCGAAGGTTTACATTTTGTCACTCATCGTGATTTCTATGAAAATATTTCAAAACTGATAAAAGCTACAGCCATGAGTTATTTTCTGTTGTATTTTAAATGAAATTGCGCACATTTTCATGTATAACACTAAATGTAAGGCCTAAAATATAACGGTGCGAAAATGACGACAAGGCGACTAAAGAAATTCTGAGATTTTCATATCGAAAGTTGTTATGATTTCTTTTAGCATCTGATGGAATGAAATATAAATAAGACACAAGTTGGTGTAGAAAAAAAAATACGAAATCCAAGTTATATTATATGTGCGTTTAGCATGGCTACATGGTTAGGCCTATTTCAGTAATCAAGGAAATATATTTTCCAGCTTGTTTGTAAACACGATTTTCCATTAATTAGGTTTCATTATCAAGTCAGGGGAAATGAGGAAGTCTAGGCCTAAGTTAAGTCAGGCGAAGTGAGGAAGTCTAGACCTAAGTCAAGTCAGGGGAAGTGAGGAAGTCTGGGCTTAAGCCAAGTCAGGGGAAATGACGAAGTCTAGGCCTAAGCCATATTTACAGTAACACAGGGATATAATATGGAGTCCCTGAATTTCGACTCTTTCCCTCCTGAAGATGCACAACGTCGGAACGTTACCCGCCCGATTAAGTAGCAGAGAAAAAGCAATAATAAGAAAAATAGAGAAGACTATACAAATTAAACGCGGCTGATGCAGCAATTTCATTTAACATTACCTGCCTAAAAGAGGGGGTTTCTCCCAAAATAATAATAATAATAATAATAATAATAATAATAATAATAATAATAATAATAATAATAATAATAATAATAATCATAATGTCTTTTCTATGAATCCTATTAATTAGAGTGAACCTGATTGATTGATTCCCATCTATCTATAGAGTCCAAGCACAACTCACCTTCTTTGTTATCTCTTCTCTCCTCTTCTACTTCTTCTTTCTTCTTCTTCTTCCTTTTCTTATTCTTACTATTTATGTTCACACACTCAGTTCGATAAATGCACTTTCTGCTGAGTCCCACAGTTTAATTAAGGCGTATTATCTCTGTCACTGAGTAACGCGTACTAATTGGAGTGGCTGAGAGAGAGAGAGAGAGAGAGAGAGAGAGAGAGAGAGAGAGAGAGAGAGAGAGAGAGAGAGAGAGAGAGAGAGAGAGAGAGCGAGCGCGAGCTGTGAAGGATATTGCATCACTTCCTGAGAGAGAGAGAATGAGTGAGTATGTGAGTGTGTGAACCTCATGTACACACACACGCGCACACAGACTTTATATATATATATATATATATATATATATATATATATATATATATATATACTGTATATATATATATATATATATATATATATATATATATATATATATATGTATATATATATATATATATATATATATATATATATATATGTATATATATATATATATATATATATATATATATATATATATATATATATACAGTATATATATATATATATATATATATATATATATATATATATATATATATATATATATATATATATATATATATATATATATATACAGTATATATATATATATATATATATATATATATATATATATATATATATATATATATATATATATATATATATATATATATATATTGTATATAATGTATATGTTACAGGGAACAGATCAACACTTGTTTTAGAAGTGTACGTAGCGTGATGTAGCGATCTACTTTAGGAAAAAGACGTGAAAAGGTTCAGCCCATGATCACACTCGCATTTTTTTCCCCCTCTCTCTCTCTCTCTCTCTCTCTCACCGTGTATCGACTCTTTCTCATCGTTTACCAAAGCTCATCCACCCTAACCTCACTCATTTTCTCAAAGCAACTAAATGGACTATTTAAAGAAACACAATCGTTTCTACAAAAATAGGTTTATTATTCAAATAACCCAACAAGAAATGAATAAAACAAAACAAAGATTAAAATGCATAATAAATGAATTATCGAGTCAGATAACTAAACTCTAAACTGCAAAACACTTCTGATTAAAGAAGTCTCATTATGGCTAATAGCCTGGAAATACCCAAAATCACACATACTCCCAAATCAATAACTAAAAGTCATGTCCAAAAAAAAACAGTCTACCACATAAAGAGATTGACATTGCAAATGATTTGCATGTCCTTTTTCTCAAACTCCCAAGTCCACAGACATCTGTCGAAAGAATTAAACATGATAGAAAACTCCCAAAAATACATGAAATACAAAACACAATAATGGAAAGTGTAAAATGCATAGCCAAGATATGGCAAACGTAACACAACAAAATAATAATATAAAAGAGGTATGAATATTCATATTAAATTTCCCACACCAGTTCAAAAGTACATAATGATCAGAAAGTCATGGTAAAAATCACAAGTTCAATTTTCTCCCATAAAAACAGAGATTTGAGACTCTACCTTATCTGCCGATTTTCAAAGACTGGAACCACTCCAAAGCTATGACTGGACTACTGCAGTTCTATCACGTTAATGAACGATCAAACTCACTTTTAGGCCAGATTTTGGCATAATCTAGATCAAAGTAACGCACGTACTCACGAATATACATAACGCTTGGAAGATCACCTGATCGCCAATATTGCTGAGCTTCTCGCGCAGAGAGCTGAGGAATCAAACTATTTGCTGAATACAAAGATTTTGCAACTGACGGCCTCCATCAGTACCACCTCGCACCGAATCTTCCATGATAACATCTTAAAGCATTGAAGCTATGAAATGCATATATGTGTCCTTTAAATATATATATAAGTTCCCTGTGCGCGTGTGTGTGTGTGCTATATCCTGCACAAGGTACCTCAATGGGTTGTTCATGAGGGAAAGAGAGAGAGAGAGAGAGAGAGAGAGAGAGAGAGAGAGAGAGAGAGAGAGAGAAACTTCAAAGAAATCACGTATAATCGTTTCAAAAGTAGCTGTCGCAAAGGCGTAACCCAACAGAGTAAGAGAGAGAGAGAAAGCATCCGTATGGAGTAATACAAAAGGTTCAATTTACCTTGAAGTCTTAATTATCCAAGTCAGTTCACAGCGCAACTTTTTCATATTTAATATTAATTTTTATATGTTTTTTACGTGATGGGAGTTATAATTACATATTGAAATAAAGAGGAATAACTGATGAATAAAATTGTATATGATAAAATATATAACATCGACTGTAAATACGAGAAAAAAGGGGAAAGTGATAAGAAAATACATATTTGTAATTGCAACAGACGCATTTCGAGAAGGTATTGTGGTTATCAGAATTCTTCATATATCTGGTATAGAGTGAAAGTATATTCTATACATATGTATATATGTATACTGTATTATGTATACATCGTGAAGTATTGGGTTAAAGTGTCTTCATAAAGTGTCAAGTTTGAAATTTTAACTCAGAAACTTATAATCAAGTCCCAGATCACCTCACTTGTCGGGAGTGAGTCTGTTCTGGGCGTCTGGGGGTCCTGGCTACCGGACGTCGCTCAGCCAATGAGAATGTGGCGCCCCATGGACCTGCGTTCTGATTGGCTGATAGTTTGGAGCGGTTAGAGTTACCGCATATAAACAAACATACCGGATGTGTTCTGTCCGTCTGGGGGAGAGATTACGGGACGTTGCTCAGCCAATGAGAATTTAGCAGTCTCTAGCTCTGCGTTCTGATTGGCTGATGCTTACGCCTAACCAGACTTACAGGATGTAAACAGTCTTGATTCTGTCAGTTGCCGTTACATGGCGATTTCTCGTAAATATTCGATCTGTCGTCAGTAATATTATTGTTTATATTACAGGCTACGGGTCTGTATGATCTACGCACTATTTACGGTGATGAAAATGAGATTAATGATGATGACAGTGAAAGGAAAAGAGAAACAACGGTGATGATGATAGTGAGTTTTCCTTTGTTGATCTTGTAACGGATGAAATTCTACTGATGGCTTCCGAGACTTCTATATTTTTATCATAAAATTTAGGCCAGAGACCAGGCACTGGGACCTCTGGTGAGGTCCTCATTCAGGGCTGAGAGGGAAATTGAGAGAAAGATTTGAAAGGTTAAGTAACAGGAGGAAGAGAAAGGTTTGAAAGGCATAACAGGAGGGAGAGAAAGGTCAGGAAGGTGCAACAGGAGGAGTAGAAAGGTAAGGTAAAGCAATAGGAGGAGGAGGAGGAGGAGGAGGAGAAAATTTTTTAACTGAAGCACTATGAAACAATTGTCAGGAGAAGGTTGAGGAAAGTAAGATGGAAGAGAGAGAATATGAACGGAGGTGAAATAAAAGGAATGAAAGAGGTTATAACAGCCAGAGGCCCTGGAATGAACACTGCAAAGAACCTAATGCCTACAGTGCTCCCAAATAGGCCTATTTAAAACAGTCGCTAATTATGTTATGGTTACTTAATGAACTGAATAAAACTTAGGATATTTTAATCACTGCTACATTATTGTAACAGTCAATATAGGCCATGATTTCATAACATAACCTAACCTACTCCCGAGAACATTTACAAACTCTCAGACATTTAGGTTAGGAATGGTAATAGTATTTTGTCTGGGCTAATTGGCCTTATTCAAAAAACAGTATTTTGGGAAGCTTCACAAAGCAAAAACACATTGAAGGTAAACCACACAGCTGTTTCCTTGGCTGCACATTGGGAATATAATGAAGTTGTCTTGCAGGCTGCTATCAGCCATTTACTTGCAATGGACCCTTTTATGAGCTTCTTGTTCCATATCAATAGGGTCCATCTTCCGAATAATAATAATGATAAAAATAATAGTAGTCTTGATAATCAGAACTGAAATGATAAATGTTATAATATACAGGTTAGCCTAGGCTAGGAATTCTATGGAATAACTCTTGGCCGTGGGATAGTTGGGAGTTGAAAGAAGAAGAGGTCTTCAGCGATGCGCTTTCTTCTTGGTTCTTGAAGCCATCACTTTGGTCTCTGTCCTGTTTCCAAATGTAGTGCTTTCCCTGATTATTGCTTCTCTTCTGCTCTGATCGCAAGCACATACTATCTCTCAGCCACAGTTTATGTTGCTTCATACACTTTCTAAATAAGCTGAAACCAGAAAATGTGATATTGATTGAAGGAAATCTTTTTGTCTTTTTGGGTGTTCACAGACAGCACTGTAGCCTTGAATCTTAGCAATCTGTAATCACATGTGCACAGAATGTAATAATTAAACACTTTTCAAAACTGATTAAAGGCAGTTTGGAATCACACATGCACAGATTTTAATATTTGTAGACTTTTCAGAAACAATTAAAAGTAATCTTTTCAACTTCATAAAACTTTTAGTCAAAATAAGCACAAGAAAATGTACAAAACTGCCCATGATGTATCAAGATTTTCTGGGAAGACAGAGGTAGAAGCAAAATTGTAGGACATGAGACATAATTATTATTGCCATGGTCAATCTTGAAGTAGTTCTGAGTCCATGCGTTGTATGTTTCCCTCATTCTGAGTATTGTTCTTGCAGGAAGTGTTCTAGAAGCCCTGCTTTGGTTCAGCCGAGAGATGAGGTGAATTCATGGTCTCTGGAAGCGCAAGAAACTTGCAGAGGCTCAAGTGGTAAGTTTCAGTCCTGATTTTATACTCTCCTCCTAAAGATTCGTACAAAAGCTGTCCATATGCCTTACTTAACCCTTAAACGCCGAGCCTGTCGTATGCCGGCGGCGTTCGGGAGTGAGCTCTGAAGCGGAAAAAAAGTTTTTTTTTTTTTAAATCACAGCATGCTTAGTTTTTAAGATTAAGAGTTCATTTTGGGCTCATTTTTTTTCATTGCCTGAAGTTTAGTATGCAACCATCAGAAATGAAAAAAATATCATTATCATATATAAATATTGGAATATATGACAAAGTGAAAAAAAATTTCATATATAATTGCATACAAATCGCGCTGTGAGCAAAACGGTTAAAGCTAATGAGTTATTTTGTTGTTGTTTTATTGTACACTACATTGCAATGATTTTGGTATATAACAAATTGTCAAACGATCAAAGCAACACAGAGAAAATATTATCACAAAATGATGCATGACTTCGTAACGTGCGGACATAAAAATTTTTTTTTGTCAAAAATTCACCATAAATCGAAATATTGTGCTAGAGACTTCCCGTTTGTTGAAAAATGAAGATAATTGATTGAATATTACCAGACTGTAAGTGTTTACCTTAAAATTGCATTTTTTTACCATTTCGGTCGAGTTAAAGTTGACCAAAGTTCGAATTTTTCCTATTTATCATGATTTATATGAAAATATTTCAAAACTGATAAAAGCTACAACCATGAGTTATTTTTGGTTGTATTCTACATGATATTGCACATATTTTCATATATAACACTTTATGTAACGCCTAATATAAAACGGTGCAAAAATTACGACAAGGTGACTAAAGAAATTCTGAGATATTCAGCAGAGTTACCGCATGCGGAAGGAAGGGAAAAGTTTTTTCAAAAATTCACCATAAATCGAAATATTAGGCTAGAGACTTACAATTTGTTGTCAAATGAAGGTGAATGATATAATGTTACTAGAATGTAAAAGTGTTAGCTTACAATTGCGTTTTCCGAACATTTCGGTCGAGTTAAAGTTGACCGAAGGTTTAAATTTTGTCACTTATGGTGATTTATATGAATATATTTCAAAACTGATAGAAGGTACAACCATGAGTTATTTTTTGTTGTATTCTAAGTGAAATTGCACACATCTTCATGTATAACACTTTATGTAACGCCTAATATAAAACGTTGCGAAAATTACGACAAGGCGACTCAAGAAATTCTGAGATTTTCAGCAGAGTTACCCCTCGCGGAGTGAAGGAAAAAGTTTATCAAAAATTCACCATAAAAAGGAATATTGTGCTAGAGACTTCCCGTTTGTTGCAAAATGAAGGTAATTGATTGAATGTTACTAGAATGTAAGATGTTTAGCTTACAATTGCGTTTTTCGACCATTTCAGTGGAGTCAAAGTTGACCGTAGGTTTAAAATTTTTCACTTATCGTCATTTATATAAAAATATTTCAAAATTGATAAAAGCTACAACCATGAGTTATTTTTTGTTGTATTGTAAATGAAATTGCGCACATTTTCATGTATAACACTTTATGTAACGCCTAATATAAAACGTTGCGAAAAGGTGACTAAAGGTGACTAAAGAAATTCTGAGATATTCAGCAGTTACTGCGTGCGGAGGTAAGGAAAATGTTTTTTTCAAAAATTCACCATAAATCGAAATATTGCGCTAAAGACTTCGCGTTTGTTGCAAAATGAAGGTACATGATTGAATATTACTAGAATGTAAGAAATTTAGCTTAAAATTGCATTTTACGACAATTTCGATCGAGTCAAAGTTGACCATAGGTTTAAATTTTGTCACTCATCGTGATTTATATGAAAATATTTCAAAACTGATAAAAGCTACAACCATGCGTTATTTTCTGTTTTATTGCACATGAAATTGCACACATCTTCATGTATAACACTTTATGTAACGACTAATATAAAACAGTGCGAAAATTACGACAAGGTGACTAAAGAAATTCTGAGATTTTCAGCAGAGTTTCCGCTCGCGGAGGGAAGGAAAAAGTTTTTTGTCAAAAATTCACCATAAAAAGGAATATTGTGCTAGAGACTTCCCGTTTGTTGCAAAATGAAGGTAATTGATTGAATGTTACTAGAATGTAAGAATTTTAGCTTAAAATTGCATTTGTTGACCATTTCGTTCGAGTCAAATTTGACCATAGGTTTAAATTTTGTCACTCATCGTGATTTATATGAAAATATTTCAAAACTGATAAATGCTACAACCATGAGATATTTTTTGTTGTATTTCACATGAAATTGCGCACATTTTCATGTATAATAATTTATGTAACGCCTGATATAAAACGGTGCGAAATTTACGACAAGGTGAATAAAGGAATTCTGAGATTTTCAGCAGAGTTACCGCGCGCTGAGGGAAAGGAAAAGTTTTCTTCATAAATTCACCATAAATCGAAATATTGTGCTAGAGACTTCACGTTTGTTTTAAAATGAAGGTAAATGATTTAATGTTACTAAAATGTAAGAGATTTAGCTTATAATTGCAGTTACAACCATGAGTTATTTTTTATTGTATTTTAAATAAAATTGCTCACATTTTCATGAACAGAATACTCACTCGTAAATATTTTATTTTTAGTTTTATATTTACGAGTGAGTATTCTGCATTGAATTTATTTTTAGTTTTATATTTACGAGTGAGTATTCTGCATTGAATTTATTGTTAGTTTTATATTTACAAGTGAGTATTCTGCATTGAATTTATTTTTAGCTTTATATTTATTACAAGTTTTTATATATCTGTATTCATTGGTGTTTTGTATATTATTTCGTTTTATGCAAAAACAAAGTTTTTCACAACCATTCCTTTTAGTTATGTTTTCGTACCAAAGTAAAAAACAATATAATTTATATGTGTGTATGTATGAATGTCTATATATATGTAGTGTATGTATATGTATATATATATATATATATATATATATATATATATATATATATATATATATATATATATATATATATATATATATATATATATATATATATATATATATATATATATATATATATATATATATATATATATATATATATATATATATATATATATATATATATATATATATATATTTTACTTGGGTCTCTTTTGGGTAAGCAGAAAATCTAACATTCTGGTGATATTCATTTTGCAACAAACGGAAAGTCTCTAGCACAATATTTAGATTTTTGGTGAATTTTTGAAATAAACTTTTTCCTTCACTTCGCCGTTTCATATTATTCGTTACATAAAGTGTTATACATCAAAATGTGCGCAATTTCATTTAAAATACAACAAAAAATAACTCATCCATTTAGCTCTTCACAGTTTTTTAATATTTTCACTGAAATCACGATAACTGACAAAATTGTAACATTCGGTCAACTTTGACTCGACCGAAATGATCGAAAAACGCAACCGTAGGATAAAATTCTTACATTCTAGTAACAATCAATCATATACCTTCATTCTGCAACAAACGGAAAGTCTAGCACAATATTTCGATTTTTGGTGAATTTTTGAAAAAAACTTTTTCCTTCGCTCCGCGCGCTCGCGGACTCCGCTGAAAATCATGTCATTTCTTGAGTCACCTTGCCGTAATTTTTTCGCCTTTTCATATTATTCTTTACATAAAGTTTTATGCATCAAAATGTGCGCAATTGCATGTAGAATACAACAAAAAATAACTCTTTCATTTAGCTCTTCACAGTTTTTTATTATTTTCACTGAAATCACGGTAACTGACAAAATCTTAACATTCGGTAAAATTTGATTCGACCGAAATGATCGAAAAACGCAACCGTAGGCCAAAATTCTTACATTCTAGTAACAATCATTCATTTAACTTCATTCTGCAACAAACGGAAAGTCTCTAGCACAATATTTCGATTTTTGGTGAATTTTTGAAAAAAACGTTTTCCTTCGCTCCGCGCGCGCGGACTCCGCTGAAAATCATGTCATTTCTTGAGTCACCTTGCCGTAATTTTTTCGCCGTTTCATATTATTCGTTACATAAATTGTTATACATCAAATTATGCGCAATTTCATGTAGAATACAACAAAAAATGAGTCATTCCTTTAGCTCTTCACAGTTTTTTCATATTTTCGCCGAAATCACGATAAATGACAAAATTATTACATTCGGTCAACTTTGACTCGACCGAAATTATAAAAAAACGCAACCGTAGGCCAAAATTCTTACATTCTAGTAATAATCATTCATTTACCTTCATTCTGCAACAAACGAAAAGTCTCTAGCACAATATTTCGATTTCTGGTGAATTTTTGAAAAAAAACTTCTTCCTTCGCTCCGCGCGCGCGGAATCCGCTGAAAATCCTGGCATTTCTTGAGTCACCTTGCCGTAATTTTTTCGCCGTTTTATATTATTCGTTACATAAAGTGTTATACATCAAAATGTGTGAAATTTCATATAGAATACAACAAAAAATAAATCATTCCTTTAGTTCTTCACAGATTGTTAATATTTTCATTTAAATCACGATAACTGACTAAATTTTAACATTCGGTCAACTTTGACTCGACCGAAATGATAAAAAAACGCAACCGTATGCCAAAATTCTTACATTCTAGTAACAATCATTCATTTACCTTAATTCTGCAACAAACGGAAAGTCTCTAGCACAATATTTCGATTTTTGGTGAATTTTTGAAAAAAACTTCTTCCTTCGCTCCGCGCGCGCGGACTACGCTGAAAATCCGTGCATTTCTTGAGTCAACTTCCCGTAATTTTTTCGCCGTTTCATATTATTCGTTACATAAAGTGTTATACATCAAAATGTGCGCAATTTCATATAGAGTACAATAAAAATAAATCATTCCTTTAGCTCTTCACAGTTTTTTTATATTTTCATTTAAATCACGATAACTGACAAAATTTTAACATTCGGTCAACTTTGACTCGACCGAAATGATAAAAAAACGCAACCGTATGCCAAAATTCTTACATTCTAGTAACAATCATTCATTTACCTTCATTCTGCAACAAACGGAAAGTCTCTAGCATAATATTTCGATTTTTGGTGAATTTTTGAAAAAAAACTTCTTCCTTCGCTCCGCGCGCGCGGACTCCGCTGAAAATCATGTCATTTCTTGATTCAGCTTGCCGTAATTTTTTCACCGTTTCATATTATTCGTTACATAAAGTGTTATACATCAAAATGTGCGAAATTTCATGTAAAATACAACAAAAAATGATTAATTCTTTTAGCTCTTCACCGTTTTGTAATATTTTCATATAAATAACGATAAATAGAAAAAAATCAACTTTCGGTCAACTTTAACTCGATCGAAATGGTTCAAAAATGCAATTGTAAGCTAAAAAAAAACTTACAGTCTAGTAATATTCAATCTATTTCATTCATTTTGGAACAATTGGAAAGTCTCTAGCACAATATTTCGATTTTTGGTGAATTTTTGAAAAAAACGTTTTTTTACGTCCGCGCGTTACGAATTCATGCATCATTTTGTGATAATATTTTCTCTGTGTTGCTTTAATCGTTTTACAATGTGATATATACCAAAATCATCGCAATTTAGTGTAAAATATAACTAAAAAAAATTACCTCATTAGCTTTAACCGTTTTGCTTACAGTGCGATTTGTATACAATTATATACGAGTTTTTTTTCGCTGTCATATATTCCAATATTTATATATGATAATGATATTTTTTTTCATTTCTGATGATTGCATACTAAACTTCAGGCAATGAGAAAAAAAGGAGCCAAAAATGAACTCTTAATCTTAAAAACTAAGCGCGCTGTGATTTTTTGAAAGAAACTTTTTTTCCGCTTCGGCGCTACCTCTCGGAGGCCGCCGGCATACGGGAGACGTTTTTGAAAATAGGGCTTCGGCGTTAAAGGGTTAATGGTTGAATGTCACAGTTTTGCAGTGAAGTCGAAGACTCTGGCAGATTTGCAAAAGAGGGAGGAAAACTGGACCTGCATTGGAATGCTCAGGTGTGGAGCGCGAAAAAGTCTGTGGCGCTTGGTGAGAGAGAGAGAGAGAGAGAGAGAGAGAGAGAGAGAGAGAGAGAGAGAGAGAGAGAGAGAGAGAGCACTGACTGAAATGAGCAATATTTGCTTATTCCCAGTAAATGAGCACGAACAAGAACAAAAGGTGTATATACTCGAGTTATTGAAATCTGATCAGAATATATGAAATGTAATTATCATTTCTGTGATGATTAGCTAAGATGATCCCTGCCCTGTGCCCTAACGTGTCATTATGAATCCTTTTATGAGTAATTGTTTTGTAGAAAGGATAGACGTGGTCAACGGCATTAATTGTTTGTGAGTCGCAAAGGGTCATTTATCTCGTGTGTCCCACTGGCAACCTCTGCAGTCAACGAGAAGCGAAAAGATTCGGGGCATTCTGTTTTCGTAGCCTCTACAGCATATCCGGTATAGTTTATAGTTTTATCATGCAGTTGCATCTACAGTATGAATATATACCTACAGAATGAATGAAAACTTGTGCTACTTCATTCTTCATTGTCAGTTCACCAGAGCTTGAAGCTCTAGTGTTCAGAATCATAGTGGACGGAGATGACCTCGTTTGAAATTGCACTTCTGCAGGAAATGTGGTCAAATTCCGCTTTGTAACGAGTAACTGATTCAGTGTACCTCTGAATATATACAGCCCAACTTACTTTATATATTTACAAAACCATTTCCGTGTTATGGAAGAGGTAATTAACAGTTCATTATTTGTATATTTCAATCCTCATACTCTCATTGTACAGTTTATTCGAACGTTCTTAACGAGAAGAAAAGTTCATGTGCCGTGAGATTCCCTGTCTTTAATACCCAGGGAGCTTTTGTCAACAAATGTGTCGCAGCCACGAACTGCTGAGGAGTCTTGCTTCGGCGTCAATCTGGTCCTGCGAGGAAGAGCAGCGCAAGCAAGCAAGCAAGCAGGCGGACGTCCGTCCTGCCTCTCGAGGGAGGAAGAAACTCGCTCCATTTTCGATCAGAGGAGGAAGAGTTTCTCGTCGAGTCATTATTCGCTGAAATGAATCTGAATATCGGCTTCCCAAAGTCGTTGGAGCTCCAGAGAAGAATGTGAACCTTGCCTGTGGCAGCAGCATCCTTGCCCGAGAACGTCATGAGAACACCTGTGTGAACTGACAAAGTTATGTTCATGTTTTCATGAACTGCGTACCTGAATTTCTTCTTATAATTCCCTCCTGTTGATGACATAGTCACGGGGACTTATTGAGTGATGCATATAAATTGGCATGGAAAATACATAATCACTGGGTTAAACACAAGCAAATGGAAACACACTGTTCACCATTTTGATGTAGTTTACTTATAAATGATATTAGGAAATGATTGTTGTGATTATTTAAGAGAGAATATCACAGTGTGACTCTCTGCAGATGACGAGTGCCCTTGTGTGCCCGACAAGGGCGAGTGTGAAGGAGGTTGCTAATATAATACTGTATTGCCGTTGCATATGACATGCGTCCTTATGCATTGTGCTGAGAGAGCTGTTGCTATGACAACGTGCATGTCCTCATTTGTATTGTAGGTGTGATGAAGAGGAGACGAGTGACCAGTCTCTGGGGGGGCTTGGAGGGTGGGTGGAGGGGTCATCAAAAATAGAGGCCTTGAAACGTCTCCTGACCTCATGGTGATGAGTGGAAACATCGCTTCATAGCCTCTGAAAGAACCCAGTGGCATCTAATCATTATTTAGGTGGCAATTCATAATGTTGACTTTTGATACAATGCTTCAAAAAGGGACTGAGCGCTGTGGATTTTGCAAAAGCGGTTGGTGCAATCTATGACCAATATTGCATTTGTCGTGCTTTCAGCTGAGAGCCCAAATGGCCGAAGAGAAGAGCCAATTAAGGCGCCCCCCCCCCTTCAGCGGATGAGTGATGATAATAATATCTCGCCTCCTTTAGACCTCGATCCAAGAGCCTCTGCTGCTTTTGGGTGGACGTTTTTTGATGGTGAGGTCTCCCATATCACTTGGCTAGTGTGAGGTGATCGGTGTGTGTCACACGCTGCTGAAGAGGTCTCGCTGGTTCTTCATGCGATGCCAGAGAGCAGTCACTAATAATAATGGTAATAATAATGATAATAATCATTATTATTATTTTAATTACAATAATAATTATTGTAATGATTGTCTAAACCGTTCTTGGTATAGGAATGTAGACACACACAAACTCATATATATATATATATATAATATATATATATATATATATATATATATATATATATATATATATATATATATATATACATATATATATATATATTATATATATATATATATATATATATATATATATATATATATATATATATATATATATATATATATATATATACATGTGTGTGTGCAATTTTATGTAGGTTATAGAGATGGAGAGGCTGTATGCATGTATGTACATATGTACAGTATGTATGTATGTATGTATGAATGTGTGGCTTCGACTTGAAAATTATATCATCTCTGGCCAACTGTTCACTGCAGCTAAATAAAAAAAATGTCCTTCAAAGAAGATTTTGACCTTTACTAAATAATGCTGCAGGATTAAACACGAACCCCGGCTCCAAAAGAAGGTGAGTTCATAACAAAAATAAGTGTCAAGAGTAATGCGAAGTTTGTATTCAGAACCACTTGCGCTTGAAGGTTACATTATGAAATTACAAAAAGCAGACCTGTGTACAAACCGCAGAGAGAGAGAGAGAGAGAGAGAGAGAGAGAGAGAGAGAGAGAGAGAGAGAGAGATAACGATATCCTCCCTCAACCCGAAGAAGGAAACTCGCCCTTATTCCCGAAGCCAGAAGGTCGAGCGAGAGTGAGTGTGGTGCTCCTCAGTCCCTTCGTCACTTCCTCTGAAGATCCATCCCTAGACCCACGCAGTCCTTATTATGCTCTTACTAAGTTTAATACACCGATTTTTGTCCTAATTACACAAACAACGTCCACTAATTATTAACAGAATACAGCAGTGCTCATTTAACTTATACAACATTGATATAGAAGATTTATGAAGGAGATTATTGAGGTTTTCTCAACAGTGTCTAGACTGATAACCCAGTACTGATAAGAATGATTTTCAATGTTAGTGACGCCTCATCGAATGGCGTCTGAGAGAGAGAGAGAGTGAGAGAGATAGCGAGAGTAGCTCTCAGAATATTGATCAAGTACCTTCCTGAAAAATAAGTGAATTCTGTTTATTTATATAAATATATTCATGTCTAGAGTGGAGGAGACAATAGGCCTATTTATCCTAAAGGAAAACCCTCGATTTTCAAAAGACGAAAATATTTGGAACATTTGAAACTCGAACGCGTCAGTCGTTGGTCTTAATTCACTTGTCTCTGATAACACTGGTTAACTCTCTCTCTCTCTCTCTCTCTCTCTCTCTCTCTCTCTCTCTCTCTCTCTCTCTCTCGATGTTCCACGACTATAACTAGATTATTCGTCAACAGACTAAGAGCTGGACTATTCTGCTATCGCTTTGAGGTCATTTCAAAGTCATTTTCTTTCTGATGTTAATGACCGTGTCAGTAACTAACATTGATATTTATTACTGATGAATATTAAAGAGGTTGAGGAGGGGGAGGGGGAGGAGGAGAGACATTGCTTACAGGAAGGAAGGAAGGAGTGGTCCATCTGACCATGGCGATACGTTTACTGCGTCTTTGATGATGTTGCACGGAGATATTTAATCATTAGTTTTTTTACAAGATTTAAGCAGTTAAAAATAACTATGGCACCTTTAAAAAGCCAGACAGCTTATTAATGAATCAAATGGCGTTTACTTCATCCCTTGTCTGAGTATGGAGAACAAAAACAATGTAAAAATAAAGCTTAATTGGAAATCGAAGTTGCCAGTGAGTGAATCAACCTTGGCTCTCGATTGGATGTTTCATTTCCAGAAGGGATCAGTTGATTTCGTGATGTTGTGAGGTGAACGTCTGCTCGCAATGTGGGAGCTCATCTGTGCAGATGCTGCAGGCCTTTTTGGGACCCTGCTTCATTAATTATAGGTAAGTTACTTAATTGCTTGAATGTATATCATCAATTATTTACCAAAAAGTAATGTTTCGTTATTTTTTAACATTACTTTTTAAACTCAAAGGAATCCGATTTCAAAAAAATATATCGTTTCTGCGACATTCGTGATTATTTGAAGATAATCTCCTTAATAATGCTTATTAACCTTATTTTTCATATAATAATAATAATAATAATAATAATAATAATAATAATAATAATAATAATAATAATAATAATAATATGACGCTGATTTCAAGACCGTTTTCTTTATTCTAAGAAAACTATAGAATGTGGTAACAGGTAAATCTACCACTCTACTTGAAGGTCCTTCCAGTCAAATGAAATGAACAATGTCATCATCTCCATTATTAACAAATGGACGTTTTGCAAAAGGACAACCATTTTCATATTAAAATTCGTCATGAAACCGCCACCTTGAAGGTCTAGAGATGAACTCATCGGGTGCTTGCTGCTGCTGTGACTACTGGGCCAAGGGGAGGAGGAGGAGGAGGAGGCATTCTCCTCCTCCTCCTCCTCCTCCTCCCTCTGGCCTTCGGCTGTAAAGGACGGATTCCCTTCTGGTCTCTCGGAGGAAGTCCTTATCTGTGTGTGTGTGTATCAGTGGTTCTCAGTCTTTTTGTAGTGAAGGAGGCACCCTAACTAATCTAATCATTACTGTGGCACCCCTTCTTCGCCATCCCCCCACATCGCTGGAATTCACTTCTTATTTATATAGTGTGTATGTAATACATATATATATATATATATATATATATATATATATATATATATATATATATATATATATATATATATATATATTGTCAGGATAAGCCCCCATTCTTTTCTTTGTATATATTTGGTTTTGGGCTTTAATTGTTGAATTGGCAGTTGTTTCGGGAACATCGCTTTCTTTCAAATAGCCTTGTTGTCCAATATTTAATTGTTGGTTAAGTAAACAAAGAGTTCACTTTTGAGCTCTCTGCATATTTTT
Organism: Macrobrachium rosenbergii; assembly: GCA_039081455.1. Lineage (NCBI taxonomy): Eukaryota > Metazoa > Arthropoda > Malacostraca > Decapoda > Palaemonidae > Macrobrachium > Macrobrachium rosenbergii. The sequence continues at coordinate 183,656 of JANJGK010000993.1, read as the reverse complement.
GTCATTCCATCCTCGCCACGCATCCAACCCTCAAACCTTGTTGTTGTTGGTTATTTCTTGTTACAAGGGACACAGTTCAGATAGTGGATTCAGCAACCAAGATCCATGCACAGAGCCAGCCAGTGTTCCATGTATGCAGTAACAGAAACCGCAGTCCTCCAAGCTTATCTGATAACCTTTATATTAACTAGCTACTAAGTTACGTATGCTTTAATAATTCATCAGGTGCCAAATTTCCCTACATATTGTCAATAACATCAACTTATTAAATATTTATGTATTTTATATAAACATATTGTATATTTCACCTAATATCTTTAATGCAGTGTAATTATGAAACTTCTATATGAACCAGTGGCAAATATATCATTAAAATAATTATCTAATATTGCATAAACATCTTTGAGCCACACCTCAATGAGAGGAATTCCTTGACATATGTATTATTAGAAATTATCTGGCGCAGTGAGTAGGGTGGAATGTTTTATTGATTGCATTGTATTTTCAGAAATAGTGATCTTGTGTGGATACATTGGAAATGCTTTGTTCACCTGATTGTAAGTGCGCCACCTGTGAGGTAATTACGTTTGAAGTGGTTGGATGGTTTAAGTTCTTTACCCTTAATTTAGCTGAAGAATTGCTGTAAGTATTTTTTCTCTTGTCCAGTTTATTCAATTAAAATTTGTTCTGCAAGGTTTGAGGTGTTGTGATAGGCGAATTTAATGATGGTTGTCCGACGTTCGTAATGTGATTATAAAATCTTCCCAATTAACGACTATAATTAGGTAATTGCTTGTTATAGTTTTATCCATTATTAAAGATTCTAACTATTATAATGAATAATATGTTAGTGGTATGTCGGTGGTTAATAACTGTGAGTGGTTTTCCTAATATACTTACGATGGCATAGCGAATGTTGTTGGGATATTGCGATGTCGTTTAGAGGTAGTTTCTCTACTCTTTGTTTTGATTAAGTAACGATAGTTAGTGGTACAAGTTTAATGCCTAAGGTTCTATTACCGCTGTCGTGGATCTTAAGGATAGTTATTTAGCTATCTACGAATAAATTTGTGTTTGGAAGTTTAGATGAATTACTGCCTTGGTAATATACTTGAATGTATGAAACTTTCAACTCCAATTGTTATTGTTTATCTTCTCGTGTTTGCGTGTAACTGGGAGATAATTAACTAGTTAGGCTTATTTACAGTCATGCTGGTTTGAGAATTCTACTGTATTGCAAGTTTGCGTATGTATGTAGAATGTTTTTTTTTTTTTTTGCGTATGAAGAAATTTTAAGTATGTTTAATAAGTTTTTTTTGTTGTAACTATTACCATTTGCTTAATGTTTTACATTCATTGGTAGTGGTTATTAATTTCGGTAACGATGTCAATATAAATGCATTGTCTGTTATGATATGGTAAATTTTTAGTGTTTTATTATGGATGAATTAGTCAGAATTCTTGAGGCAGGTAAAGCCTTAGGTTTGACAGGAGAGGAAGTAAAGGCTATGCTAGAAAAGCAAAGGTTAAGTGAGGAAGAGAAAAGAGAAGCAGACGATAGGAAGTTAGCTTTGGCTGAAGATGGACAAATAAAGGAGTATGAAAGACAGGTTAAGAGGGATCAGGATATTGCTGATAGAGAAGATAGGAATAGGAGTAGAGAAGAGAAACGGTTGGAGGGTGAAAGAATAGACCGCGAAAAAGAACGCGAACATGAACTTGAAAAAATGAAGTACGAGAATGATAGATTACAAGCAGAAAGAAAACATGCTCTTGAACTTGCAAGACTAAAATCTGAAAGTGGTGCATCGAGTATAAGCTTGAATGAAAATCAGTCTGTTCCCAAGATACCTTATTTTAACGAAGGTGAGGATGATATTGATTCTTACTTGCATAGGTTTGAGAAGTTAGCAGCATTTCATAAATGGAATAAGGATGATTATGCTTATTTGCTTGGAACTTATTTACGTGGCAGAGCATTGAGAGTCTATACTTCATTACCTGATACTGTAGCTGATGATTATGATAGATTAAAATTGGCTTTGCTGAATGCTTTTCAAGTTAATGCTGACACTTTCAGATGGAAGTTTAAGAATTCAGTAGTTGGAGAGAATGAATCATATGTCCAGCTAGTTAGTAGAATGGATATGTATCTTAATAGATGGGTCGAGTTGTCAGAGATTACGAAAGATTTTAAATCTTTGTTTGGTTTACTGATAAGGGATCAAATCTTGTGTAATTGCCCCCCTGATATGAGAACATTTTTGAAAGCTAAGAAATTTGCAAATACTTTGGAATTGGCTGAAAGTGCTGATCTTTATGCTAATGCTCATGAATCCTCTAAAAAGAAATTTTCTAGACTTCAAAGGTTAGGAAAAGGTGGTTTCAGGTTGAAGGACCCAACAGAATCTAGTTTGGGAAAGTTAGTTCCTGCTAAGGAAATGGAGAAAGGTAAAGGCAAAGATAAAGTTGTGCATAAATTTGATGGTAAGAGTAGTGGACACAAACAAGTAATTTGTTATTATTGTGGAAAGACAGGACACACAAAACGTATGTGTTATTATAACCCTGATAATTACAGTGAAAAGAATCATGCTTCTAAAGATGAAAATGTTAAATTTGTTTTTGAAACTAAGAAGCCCGAATCTATAATTACTGATGCAAAAGGTCTGTTGTTTAACAAAACGGTTGAAGTTATGATAGATACCGGAGCAACTTGTGTAATTGTTAATAAGAATGTATTGCCAAGTAAGGTTAACTACCTAAAGCCAGTTAAAGTGTTAGATTATTTGGGTAGACCTAGAATATTTCCCAGGGTGAGATGTTACCTAAATTGTAAATTTTTCAGAGGTTGGGCAAATGCAGTTGTAGTACCAATTAAGTTTGGAGAAGTTTTGTTAGGACTTATTCCAGGCCTTAAAGTACCAGAGATAGTTGTTTCCGATAGTATAAGCAGTAAAGTAGATAATGGTATTGATTTTGCTATAGAGAAAGCTAATGTAGTTACGAGGTCTGAAGTGATGAAGGTTAGTAATGTAAAACCTCTTAATAATCGTAACCTAGAGATTAAAGTTGATCCTGTAGATTTTGCTAAAGAACAAGAAACTTGTGAAACTCTATCTTTAATTAGAGATAAAGTAAAATCATCTGAAGTCACTGTTGTCAAAGGTCGAACAGTTGTGTACCAGAAGATAAATAATTTAATTTACAGAGTTTGTACTAAAAGTAAAATTGCGAATGAAGTGGGTAAGAAACAAATCGTGGTACCTAAGAAATTTCGTATTCAAGTAATGTATCTTGCTCATGAAAGCTTGGTGTCAGGTCATTTTTCAAGTAGGAAAACCTCTGATAAGATATTTGCTAATTATTTTTGGCCAGGTGCAGGGGCTGACATAACTAGATATTGTAAATCATGTGAATTTTGTCAAAAGTTTACTGCCAAAGGAAGGGTCAAGAAAGTGCCTCTAAAACCCATGCCTATAATATCAGAACCATTTTCAAGAATAGCTGTAGATTTGGTGGGTCCATTATCTCCTGTTACCACTAGGGGTCATAGATACATTTTAACCATTGTTGACTGTGCAACTAGGTTCCCAGAAGCAGTTCCCTTGAAGAACATTGATACTGTTACTGTTGCAGAAAGTTTAATTGAGGTATTTTGTAGGGTTGGCATACCTAGAGAAATCTTATCGGGCAGAGGTACTCAATTTAAGGCAGATTTGATGAAGGAAATTAATCGTTTGTTGTCTATTAAGGCTCTGTTTACATCTCCTTATCATGCTTGTTGTAATGGGTTGGTAGAGAGAATGAACGGAGTTTTGAAGAATATGTTAAAGAAATTGTGTTCAGATCATCCGCAAGATTGGGATAGATACTTACCAGCTGTCTTATTTGCATACAGAGAGATACCGAATGATACCTTGAAATTTTCGCCATTTGAGTTGCTTTATGGAAGAACTGTGAGGGCCCCATTAAGTATTTTGTATGAACTTTGGACTAATGAGAATTTACAAACTGAAGTAAAAAATAGTTATATGTGTTAGATTTGCGAGATAAGTTAGCTGTGTCTTCTGAACTTGCTATAAAGAATGCAGAAATTAACAGTAATCAGTATAAGAAATATTTTGACAGGTTTGCAAAGCCTAGACGCTTTCGGGTTGGTGATGATGTCCTTCTTTTATTGCCTGATCAGAATAATAAGTTCTTGATGAAATGGTTGGGACCATATAAAGTTGAGTGCCATCAAAATAAAGTTGATTACTGGATAATGATAGGAAATAAAAAGAAGTTGTATCATATAAATTTGTTGAAATATTTTCACAGAGATAGTGAGAGTGTTGAACATGTAAATATTTGTGTTATAGAAGAGGAGGAAATAGACAATCATTGCAAAATTGAAACCTATAGTATAGAGAGTAATAGCATTCCAAATATAAATGACAAGTTATCAAGTGTTCAACGGCGTACATTACATGAACTTGTTAATGAATATGTAGATGTTCTCTCAGATCAACCTGGATTTGCTAAATATTTTTCTCATGATATAATTTTAACTTCTGATATTCCTGTTCAGCAGAAGCAATATCCAATTCCACATAGTTTAGATGAAGTTTTCAAGGTAGAAGTTGATTACTTATTGAAAATGGGAATTGTTGAGCCTTCTAAATCAGCTTATTGCAGCCCTGTAATTTTTGTCAAGAAGGAAGATAAATCATGGAGACTTTGCATTGATTTTAGGAAGTTGAATGATATTACCTTATTTGATTGTGAACCTATGCCAACAAGAGAAGAAGCATTGCATTGTTTTACTGGTAAGACGGTATTTTCTTAACTAGACTTATGCAAGGGTTATTGGCAAATACCTTTAGAACCACATTGCAAATCATATACAGCGTTCGCTACACATAGAGGTTTAATGCAGTTCACTAGGATGCTGTTTGGTTTAAAAACTGCTTGTTCATCATTTGTTCGTTTAATGCGGATAGTACTTAAAGATTTGCCAAATGTAAGTTGCTATTTTGACAATATTATTGTTCATAGTAGTGATTTTGAAAGTCATTTGATAGATCTGAGGAGAGTTTTTGACAGATTGAGATATCATGGTCTTACAGCAGGCCCAAAGAAATGTTTTCTAGCTTATCCTGAGATTAAATATCTTGGCTTACTTGTAGGTAATAATACATTGAAACCTCTTGAAGCTAGACTAGAAGTCATTCAAGTACTCCCAATGCCTACTACAAAGAAGCAGTTGCGATCTTTTCTCGGAACTATAAGTTTTTACCAGAAGTTCATAAAAGATTTTGGTAGTATTAGAATTCCTTTGAATGAGATGTTAAAGAAGAACAGCAGTAATAAGTTAAAATGGGAGGATAAACAGATTGAAAGTTTTAACAAATTGAAAGCCTGTCTTAGTAAACCACCTATTTTAATACTTCCAGATATGAATAAAAGATTTTTCTTACGAACAGATGCTTCGGACTACGGAATAGGTGCAGTTTTGTTGCAGAAGGTTGATGATATTCCATTACCTGTTGCTTATGCAAGTAGATCGTTGTTGCCTAGAGAACAAAGATATTCTGCAGTAGAACGCGAATGTTTAGCTGTTGTCTGTTCTGTTTCTAAGTTTTATGAATATTTATATGGCGTAGAATTTACTATTCAGACAGATCATCATCCATTATATTATTTAAAGCAAATGAAGAATCAAAATAATCGGTTAATGCGCTGGGCACTAGCACTCCAAGATTTCAGTTATACTATTGAATATATTAAAGGATCTGAGAACGTTGGAGCAGACATGTTGAGCAGGTTAATTCCAGCTAGAGATATGTAAGAAAACTCTGGGTGCTTTGTTGAAATTATCCAATGTAATTTCTTCTGGAGGGGCAAGTTTGTCAGGATAAGCCCCCATTCTTTTCTTTGTATATATTTGGTTTTGGGCTTTAATTGTTGAATTGGCAGTTGTTTCGGGAACATCGCTTTCTTTCAAATAGCCTTGTTGTCCAATATTTAATTGTTGGTTAAGTAAACAAAGAGTTCACTTTTGAGCTCTCTGCATATTTTTGTCATTCCATCCTCGCCACGCATCCAACCCTCAAACCTTGTTGTTGTTGGTTATTTCTTGTTACAAGGGACACAGTTCAGATAGTGGATTCAGCAACCAAGATCCATGCACAGAGCCAGCCAGTGTTCCATGTATGCAGTAACAGAAACCGCAGTCCTCCAAGCTTATCTGATAACCTTTATATTAACTAGCTACTAAGTTACGTATGCTTTAATAATTCATCAGGTGCCAAATTTCCCTACATATTGTCAATAACATCAACTTATTAAATATTTATGTATTTTATATAAACATATTGTATATTTCACCTAATATCTTTAATGCAGTGTAATTATGAAACTTCTATATGAACCAGTGGCAAATATATCATTAAAATAATTATCTAATATTGCATAAACATCTTTGAGCCACACCTCAATGAGAGGAATTCCTTGACATATATATATATATATATATATATATATATATATATATATATATATATATATATATATATATATGTGTGTGTGTGTGTGTGTGTGTGTGTGTGTGTGTGTGTGTGTGTGTGTTTGTATGAATTAGTAATTCGTCTGCTTTGTTCGAGTTCCCAGAACAGTGAGGGCAAAAAGCCTTAGAAATAATTTCATATTCAAATAAACATGGGGATATTGACTATACTATTAGTGTAGAGTACTGTATTTTCCATTCTTAAATTTGGTTAATAGAAATAGAAATATTTTATTGCTTTTTTTTTTGTTTAATAAGAAAGACAAAAGTTCTTTTTTTGAAAATTCCCAGCAGACGAGAGAGAGAGAGAGAGAGAGAGAGAGAGAGAGAGAGAGAGAGAGAGAGAGAGAGAGAGAGAGAGAGCAGACGAATAATCTGAGAAGGGAGAGAAAGAAGGAAAGAAGCATAAGACAAAAACAAGAGAATGAATGAGACGAATATTTAAAAAAAAAGCGATAAAATACAAATTTTCTCGGGTTTTGGTAGTAGTAGACAACTCTCCCCTCCCCCCTCTCCTCCTCCAACCTCCCCCCAGAATCTATCTCCTTTGGTGTTCATTCTCGTCTTTTAATTTTCACTTGTTTGTGTGTTCGCTGTTTCAGGGATTTGTTCCTCTGCTTTAATATCACCTCGCTTTTTGCAGTCACCTCTTTTATCAGAGATTCGGCGCTGTTACAACATTGCTCAAGTTCATGCAAATAATTTGCATATATACACGTTTCCCCTCAGCTGACTTCATTGCATTTCAGAATTTTACCCACACACACACACACATACACATACATATGTATATATATGTATGTGTGTGTGTGTGTGTGTGTGTATGTTGATTGCACTCCTGTGTCTCCATAACCTGGATCGTTGCGAGTGGAGTGAGTGTTCGTTGAATCCATCTAACATGGAAAGAGCTCGTCCAGGAAACCCGTCTCTTTTACTATATATTTTTCATGTACGCCGTCTTCCTGATTCTGATTTTATTTCAGATTCACAGCTGGCCTTATGCCAGCATTTTCAGCAGGTAAAGCGGCTTCTTGGGAAGGAGAGGAAAGAAATAGATGTAAGTTAGCATAGGAGAGAGAGAGAGAGAGAGAGAAAGAGAGAGAGAAGCCTCGAGTTTAAACTGAGCGGTTTAAAATCAAACCTTCCAAATTGAGCGGCCAACGAATTGAGACTTTCCTTTTATTTCTTGACACGATTTTTGAAATGTTTTTGAAATATAAAACTGCTTTTGCTTAAATGTGTCCTGTACGATACACTTCCTTCCGTTTCTTAGTATGCATTGCAACATGAAACATTTCGCGCGTTGTTCAAATTCTGCTTCACTTTTGCGTCGTCTTTGTGACTACGCGTTGATACTGCGTCGTCAAGCAACATGACCTGCAGGCATAGCCTACAGCTGGTCCTGTTCCTTTCATGTTTAGATCCCGGTTCCTGTTCAGCCTCACATGCAACAAACAGCTTGTCACTGACTTCCAGCGCATGGCCTCTATAGCCTACCGTCTTTCTGATAAGATTACCCTGTTCATTATTATTATTATTATTATTATTATTATTATTATTATTATTATTATTATTATGGGTCTTTGAATTGCCGTTCAAATCCGTCGGGCAGGACATATTGATTGATTTCACCATCTCTGCAACTCCGGAGCAATTTCTGTCACACGACTTGCATATTCCCCAGGAAAATAGAGGCCTAGAATGCGACCGGACTCTCCACACGCACCTTTTATACTTCTTGGTTTGGCGTTGCCCCAGAGGCTTTTTCAAGTTGTAATGTTTCATTCTGAAGTTCAAGTTTAGCTTCGTTGTGTAGGTGGTGTTACCAAGGCTGTTTGCCTTATCAAAAAACATTCTCAGTTAAAGCATGTTAGATGCTATATATATATATATATATATATATATATATATATATATATATATATATATATATATATATATATATATATATATATATATATATATATACCGTTTTTTTGCATTTTACTTTGGGTATTCTCCATATGTGAATGACATTTGATGTCTAAGTCTGACAGTGTGAAATTCCTTTTGACAATCGCCAAAACAAGAATGACCATTCTTCAAAATAGATTGACGATCTCCAAAGAATGACAATTCAGGAGAAATACTGAACACTTACCAAAGAGGAAATGACAACAACAGAAATCAGGGACAAATAAACATTTTTATTTGACAGTTTTTAAATCTTATGACATTGAAACATAATAGTATATAACTTTTGACAACATTGTTATTGTACGGAAACAATGACATACATGTCTTTGGTAGAAGCATATTTCTATCTGTATGAAATCATGTAATACATACAAGTGATCTATATACAATTATTTCTCATCCCATATAATACCTTCATGGTTGGTACATTTTAGAAGGCTGAATTCGAACGTTCACAGACAGAGTGAAGCCGAGACTGAGCTGGGGAGCGACATGGCCAAGAGCAATCTCCAAACAGCTGGTCAGCAAGCGCTCGCCATATGCCTGAAGCGTCGCGCCTTTTCTCTCTTTGGGCTGGTTGGAAACTGCACGTCAAAAACCGTATCATTAAGCAACCGTTTCAAGCAAGCTTTTAGAGTTGGAAAACAATTTTCAATTGGATTAACAACCTGTGAATAGGGTGGCAGAGATCGAAACTGTCCAGCAGGAAAGCTTCAAGCAACACCGTTTTGGGAATTCTTGAAAAATCGCCTTCTTCACACCTACCTCTGTTCTGCTGCTCATCATAAACAAGGCCAGCAGCAGCAGCAGCAGCAGCAGCACCATCTGATGCAGCCGCTGTTAATGATCTTACCACCAGAGTCTCTGGTCGCCAACAGTAGTATGCGAGAAGCTTTGTGTCCCATTGACTGACTGGTGCTCTTCTTTCCGTTCTATGTTCGCTGCTTCAGGGATTTGTTCTTCTGCTTCAATATCATCTCGCTTTTGGTGTTCACCTGTTTTACCAGAGATGCGGCGCCGCTACAGGATTCTTCTTCAAGTGGATGCAAATAATTTGACTTCATTGCGATAAACTTTGTGTCCCACTGACTGGTGCTCTGCCACACGTGTGTCCTTTTGCTGTGCAGGCTGAGTCCCATTTCATTTCTCTGTTCGATCCATCTGCAAATTCCTTGCGTGCATTTCCTGGGCACAAGATGCTGCTCTTGCGTCTTGAATGCAATGCGAGTTCCTCTTCTCGTTGATCTTTTCACATAATCTGCGTGTGGATGATTATTATTGCACCTTCCAAAGCTCTGGACTCTGCAGCATCTGATACCTGGGGTTCATGGGCCAATATTTCTCGGAGACTGGTATTCAATTCACGCATTGTTATGGTCGGTTTGCTTTCCACAAGCAACCTCAGAAAGACAACGGACTCGTCACTCAGTTTCTTCTTCCTGCCTTGAATCCTAATTTCTCTTTCATGTTCCTTCCTGCGCTTCTTGATGCTTTCTGATCATCTGATGAGCCGAACGACAGCAAGAAGTGAAGGCACACTGACGCAGAATGGACAGAAGAGGAAACCGATCGTTGTCGGTTGGGCACCGGGCAGGTACTGGATGCAGTTTGGTGTGATCTGGTTCAGTAGTTTGGCAACTCCTATCCGCAATTCACTGTATTCTTCCTTTGTTTGCTGCTTGATGCGAAAATGTTTATTTTGATAGATTACCGCATATAATAAATTATTATATTAATAACATGCTAGAAAGTAAAATTTAATGAAGATGTCAAAGTGAAAACATGAACTGTCAATTTTGAAACAATCGTTCGTCAAACAATTACCTGGATCGTTATTTCATTGTTTCAATTGTCATTCTCAGTCAGAAATGTCAATTTATTCTGCAGATTGTGAAGGCAGATGTGAGGAATGTCACACTTATTTGTTTCATTGTCATTTTGATATTAGTTATGTCAATTTGCACTGAAGATTGTTCAAAGCAAATTGCAAAATACTGTATATACACATACATACATAAAAGGTATACACACACACACGCACACAAACATTTATGAATACAGTCAGTTCCAGTTCCATCATTTAACAAGTAATAATAATAATAATAATAATAATAATAATAATAATAATAATAATAATAATAATAATAATAATAATAATAATGGTAAACAATGACATGGAGTACTATTTGAAGACATTCAGCTATCTGGTAACTCTATGATTTACGAAAAAAGAGGTCCAGCCCCACCCGTGACTCAGTTGGACTCTGACTTGCCACGACTCTTTTGGGCTTTGACTCAACGTGACTCGCTCTGAATCTGACTCACCGTTACTCCCTTTGACTCGACTCGTCCGGTGTAAACGTTTTTTGCAAACGCAACCTTATACTGTAAGTAAGTGCGTTTAAGAAGAACGACTTCCTCATTTGATGGTCAGTTCGCAGGATTGTGATGGTCGCGGCTTTCCTGAGGGAGCGGCGTCTTGTCCAGATCATTTGAATGTCCCGAAGAAGCATCGCTGATCGAAGCTTTCGTCTTCAGCTGGTCTGGTGGGATATGTGGTGGCACCTCCTGACAGTTTTTGAGTAGGGACCTGCGTGTCAGCTGCTGAATAAGCCAAGAATTCTGCAAGACATGCAGGCTTCTTATTCAATGATGAAAGAAGCGGTCGTGTGCCCAATGAATAGCAGTAAAAGAAGCCCTGTACTGTACTGTAGGCCTCCCTCTGCAGTTCATGTGAGCGTTTTGTGCTGTCCCCACAGCTTATATCAATGTTAAAAATATAACGAGCATCTCAATTGTGCTTGTGCTTGCAGGGCTCACTCATTCAAGAAATAGTTAGCATGGCGAACGGAAGTGAAGGGATTCTCTGCACCGTCCGAATGACTTAGAGACTTGAGCGGTAGGTTGCCAGATAGATAACAAAATGAAGCACTGCATATGCAGCACGCATTCGTGCTCCTCCGGGCGTATTGATGCGCAGATTGTGTTCGTCACATTTCGTTTTGGGATGTTCGCCTTGGCAGATATCGGTCTAAAGTAACGCTATGTTACGGGAGAGAGAGAGAGAGAGAGAGAGAGAGAGAGAGAGAGAGAGAGAGAGAGAGAGAGGTGGACGTTCCACCAGACCTGGTGTCACAGCGTGAGTGGTCAACTTCCCTCTCATCAGCAGGCAGCATCTATGGAGCAGTGGTGAGGAGCGAGAGGTTCCTCCTCTCCCTCGAGGAAGCCTCGGAACCGTGTGGGTCAATAGGCTGAGGAATTCTGCTGCAATGGGAATGTGGGAAGACACCAAAGCCTTGGCTGGTTACTAGTCTTAACAATATTTGGGTCTCCTTATTACAGTTTATCCATTTCCAGTAATCTGTCTTGTACATCTCCGTGAGAGAGAGAGAGAGAGAGAGAGAGAGAATTTTCTAGTTCGTTTCAACACGTCTGTTCTCCTTCGCAATTTCAAGGTAAGATTTCATAAATCTATAAATTTTTGAATTATTTGCAGGTAACGACGTCGATAATACGCACACACACACGCACACACAACACACACACACACACACACACACACACACACACACACACACATATATATATATATATATATATATATATATATATATATATATATATATATATATATATATATATATAGGACCAAGGGCAGAGGAAGACGTCCGTAATAACGGCATAACTTTATTTGTGCTTACGTTTCAAGACATCTGTCTCATTATCAAAGCTGGAATAAGTGAAATATAAATATAAAATCAGACTCATACTTAAAATTACAATCAAAATATAAAAAAGAAAAAAGTTATACAAAAGAAAGACAAAATTAAGAAGACCGTTACCGTTTGTACGGAGTATAAAAGTAGAGTGACATAAACAAAGAATTCCAGGCCGGGGTAAACTCACGTCAGGTACAGAGTTGTTGAGGTAGTTTGGTTGTTCAATCTTGGTACTAGTAGTTTAATAAAAAGAGATTCAAAGATAGGAAGCGAAGAACTGGGGACTTTGGAAAGTATTTTAAAATTTCTATAATTAATTTCTGTTTTACAACTTTTGGCGTGTTCTCGAATATTTGAGAACTCTGGATTAGATAGTTTGACTCCAGTTCTATAACTGACCCCCCTATGACAATCAATTCGCACTTTCAGTAGGCGGCGTGAGGCGCCCACGTATTTCCCCTGACTACATCGGGGGCAAGCAAATAAATAGACGGTGCTTGATATCATAAGAGGGCTAATTTTGTCTTTGTACTAGAATAATGATTTGATATTAAGAGGATTGACCGGAATCAATTTACAATTAATGGCAGGTGCATACTGTTGAATTAGGTTATTCAAAGTGTTGTAAAAAGACTTATCGTGGATCATAGGGAGACTGGCGAAAAATGTCATCTTAGGAACTGTAGTTATTTGTAATTTAGGTATATATTTATCATTCAGAAATTTATTTAAATAGGTATAAAAAAGTCTGGAAGGGTAACAATTGTCTAGAAAGTATTTGTATAAAAAAGTTATTTCACTATTAAAACCAAACCAGCTGGAAGTTATATTAAAAGCTCTGTGGACGACGGTAACCAGGGAGTTTAATTTAAAGTTAAAACAGCAATGGCTATAAAAATTCAAACCTAGACCGGAAAAAGTCTTTTTCCTAAATGCTGATGAATTAAAGCAATCGTTTTCTCGAGTAACAAAAACATCCAAAGGGTAATTTATTATCATTTTCATGCTCAATCGTAAACCTAATATTTGGATGTGCTGTGTTAGCATACTGGAGAAACATTTCAGCCCTTTCTTTGTCTCTAAAAAGTACAAAAGTGTCATCTACATATCTACAATAGAAAAGGGGAAGGAAGGCCAGAGGGCAATCGTCCAGCAATTGCTCCTCTCTCTAGTGAACACATAAAAATATTGGCAAATGTCGGCCCACAACGCCCTCTTAACTTTTCGAATTCTTCGCGCTTTTTTGGATATGCTTGTAACTACGTGACCTCCTTGTGGTTAAGGTGACCCGGGTTCGTCTCCCGCGACCGGCAAATCACAAGTCTCTTCAATTTCTTGTGTTTGGATGTCACGGCTTCGTAGTTACAAGCATATCCAAAAAAGCGCAAAGAATTCGAAAAGTTAAGAGGGCATTGTGGCTATTAGAATTACATATATATATATATATATATATATATATATATATATATATATATATATATATATATATATATATATATATATATACTTATAATTTAATTTCTCTTAAGAGGATTGCATTCGGGTATTCTTGAACGTTTTCTTAGACTAATACTGAAGCTCTGGTGAGGAGGTTGGGGGAGGGTTGTGTGGAGGATTGTGGGGTTGGGGGGAGGGTCTGTTATTCCTCCAAGGTTTATTATTTGCTGATCTTGGTGCCCCGGGACACGGGATCATTCACCCTCCTTCTCCCTTCCCCTAATCCCCCTCCCAGAATCCCCTACCCCTCAAAGTGTCTGGAACGTGACATTTCCGGCCTCCAAACCTTCTGCCCTAAAAATAGCCACATTTGGTTTCGGGTTTCATTTTAGTATTAATAATTCCTTTCTTGCATCTGTCGTCTCCTACGTTTTAACTTTAGAATGAATTGTTGTAATTTAACGTTTTGTCTGTTCAGTTCGAGAGAGAGAGAGAGAGAGAGAGAGACAGAGAGACAGAGAGACAGAGAGAGAGAGAGACAGAGAGAGAGAGTTGATATATACAGGCTGATTCATCACCGTTCGGTATAAGATTATGGTGTATCTCTCTCTCAGGCGGCCATTGTTTGAAGACAAGTGAATGATATGTCTCAAAACATTGTTTCCTTTGCGCTGTGACTCTTCTGCTGCAAGTAGTCTGTCTGGCTGTAATGAATGCGCTGTTCTTGCTGTCATTTTTTTCCCCGTCAGTTGCTGTTAAAACCCTGGCTGTTTTGCTTTTAGCAGTTTTGGGGTTTGTATTTCCAATACGTCTACCTGACATACTTATGTTGATGCCTGTCTTATTGAATGTTCCCTACGTCGTGATTTGAATCCTTCACTGTATTTATTACATCAGTCGCTGATTGATTGATTGATTGATTAATTGATTGAATGCCTTTCGAGGAACCGGTTATTTGAGCATCATTGTTCACGGTCGCCTTCTTGGGGTGGGATGTCAGCCTTCCTCCGGCTGACGCCTCTTCATCGTCCCCGCAGCCAAGATCCGAAAGTCACTGGCGTCCTGTTATATCAATTCAGGGTTAACCCATTCGTGAATGTAGCGAGAAAACATTGAAAGCTGCAAATAGGAGTCGAGTGTTCGGTAAAGCGTAATTGATAAGTCATGAAGAAATGGCTCGAAAGCACAATAAAAAAAAGGGGGGGATTCCAATGACCTACATAGTATTGTTGAGCAAAGCGTTATATATACGACCAAATGCCAGCTTGTAGGGTACGGAAGCATTTGTAAAATATAAAGAGCAGAGAGCATGACAATATCACACGACTTAAAACCAGATATGAAAGATTTCGAATCGTGTCAACGTTTCCGGACGACGTTACTCGGCCTAGCACTTGCCGACTCGCTTTTGCCAAACAGTTTTAGACCGTTTTTCTTTTTTTCTTATTATGATTTTCATTTCAGTGGCTTCCTGAATGGACCAGTGTCTTTTGAAGGCTACAGCAATAGTTGGTTTGTGGAAGGAGGGGGAGAAGTAACCTGAAGCGCCCAAAAGCTTTGTAGATGAAGCCGCTTACTGTATGTCTCCTGGATATTAATTTTTATACCTGATCTAATCAGGTGTGTTGTACCCCATGACAGATCTTGAGGGGGAGCCTCGCAAGCTGTTGAATACAGTGACAAATTCAACACTGCATTTAGGCATATCGATTAAAAGAGATTAGAGAGAAAAAAAGTACCGCATGCACAATGAACAAGAGCAAAACAAGCACATGAGGCCTCTGCACTGCATGTGAGAGTGTTTGTGCATTTGGCAGTAGATTTTCAACAGCCAGAAGCTGCTGCCGTTTTGTACCGTCATCATAGCTTCTATCAGCATTGAAAATCTAATAAACATTTTAGTTATATGTGTACGTGCAGGGCTTATTGAAGATTGTACAGTAGTTGTATGACGGGCGAAAGTGAACGAATTCTCCGGACCGTCCGAGGTTCGCACAGTAAGTGGGCAGTAAGTAAGTAATTAAGTAGCCTATTATAGGCTGCTGCCACGTAACCTGGATGGTGCTTGGTTTGAATATTGGGAAAAGTGCATAAGTAGGCACATGGGAGCGAGGTTTGAGTGTTACCTATGAGGCATCCCATGTCAATGCTTGAGACGAGTGCTATTTTGAAGTGCTTTTAATTAAGGAAAGATGATATTTATAAAGTTCAAGCTTAATTAAGGTTGTGACTGAGAAACCTTACGGAACTGCGTGCCCTCTAGGGTGGCTGTTGAGTTAATATATTTTAACCTTAATTATTGCTGTAAACTTACTTATGATGATTTTGAAGGTGAAATCATGGTCGTCGTATTCCTGCTGTAAAGATTTCATGAATCATTTCAGGTGTTGGCAGTTTGTGTGTCTTTTTCCCGCTTGGGAAAACGCCATGAGATTCACGCTGCCTGTAGACTATCCTGTGCAAACTCGAAAAGGAGTCCTCCTTGGTGGTAACACCTTCAGTTTGCGGATTTTTGTACTTTCCACCTACTCTATCATTAGTTTTTTTTTGTTTTACCATCTTAGGTGCGATACATTATTAGACAAATCTCTTGAAATGCTGCACTATGAAGTACAGGTTAGTTTATCTTAGTAATTCTGCAGAATTGCTGTCAGCAGTAAGATATCTAGAAATTATAGGGACTTTGTGACTTATCAGCAAACCAGACCCCAAAAGGTCTGTTAAGTGAGAAGCTTCTGTAATGAGATCTGCCTTTGGTTTGGCTCGGAGACAAATTCAGAGTCTGTTAGTAATGGGCTGTGGGCTTGAAGGATCCCTGCTTGCTGCAAGCATTCCTCCTGTTAGTGTTTAAAGTATTTGATTTCTTGTGCGTGAGGTGAGCATCTATGGTTTGCTCTACTGTTGAAAAGGCTTTGGTTTTGTAGAGGCGTCTTTGAGCATTGCTCTCCTTCAGGTATCCCAGGATCATCCAGCCTGTTCAGATGTTATTGAAGTGGGTTTGTGTGGCTCTCGAAACAAATTGCCTGCAGTTGTCCACAACATTATGAGGGAAGCTTTTGTCTTTTTGTTCATATGTATTTTAGTGTGAAAGTGGCCCCTGCTCCCACTTTACCTTAAAAAAGGAGTTCCTTGTGAGGTTTTTTGTTTATGAATATTATAAAGCATTTACGTACTACTGCATACTTGTTTTTGGTGGATTAAAAATTTGTGTGCACTAGATGTTTGAATAATGACCTCTGCCTTTCACTGAGAAGTTTCTTGAAAGCTGACAAGGGTTGATCTTTTCAGACACGTGTTTGGCCTTCAAATATTTTGGACACCCTCCCATCTTCCCCCGGGCCAAGTCCAAATGAGTACTGGAAGAACAATGTGGGGAAACTGAAACAAAAAGCTGTCGAGCATTGAAGGTATGTGTCAACTTGTCTGGTTTGACTGATTCCTGTTATGTTGTTAGTGCTTGCTGTGCCTCACCATTTGGGATGTGGGACATTTTAAACGAATGTTTTAAATGCTGACTTCAAAGTACAGGTTGGTTCAGGTTAGGGCCTGTGGAATTGCTGTTAGCTGTGAGAAATCTAGGAAATGTTCAGGATCAGTTGGAGGTTGTTGTGTTGTCGTTCATTTTGGGGGATGTGCTATCAAGGAGGTCAGTTGATTACAAGATGAAACTATATAAGACAGTTACATGGATCAGCTGCTTTTGCGTGTGTGTGTATACACACACACACATATATATATATATATATATATATATATATATATATATATATATATATATATATATATATATATATATATATATATATATATAGATATATATATATATATATATATATATATATATATATATATATAATATACATATATATATATACATACATACTCATATATACATATATATATATATATATATATATATATATATATATATATATATATATATATATATATATATATATATATATATATATAGCAATCCTATCAATAAATTAACTGGTCAATTCTATGTTCTGAAACTTAGATTAGGATGTCACTCTTACTTACACATACATTGTTTGAACACCCGCAGTGGTGAGGAAGTCGTAGTTTGAGGTCATATTCTGAGATGTATTTCCTTATTCCTTTGTACATTGGTGGCAATACTTGAATGTGATAGCCCATGTTTTTTTTTTCTGGATTTAGTAAGGGGAGTTTAAAAGAGTGGAACTGAAGCTTCTTGAATTTACTTATTTGTTACAGAGAGCTTTCATGCCCAGGGTCACACCACAAGTCTTCATGAAAGTGACCCTTGGACAGACTTCTTTATAGAGTGCCACAGGTATATTATATGGTCATTTCTGTATTGGTCATTTCTGTCACGATTAGTTGGTTCTTCTGTGTTGCAAATGTTCGAATGGCTACCGCTAAGAAGTATCTTATATGGCTAATGAGGACTATGGTTTTCAGACTCTAGTTGGCCCTTGAAGATTTCCAACCATGGACCTTGAAGGATTTGGTCCGCAGACATTGAAGATTTTCGACCACTGACCTTGAGAATTTTGGACCGTGTACCTTGGAAGATGTTGGACTGTGGACCTGGGAAGATTTAGACCACAGACCTTGAAGATTTTAGACACCCAACCTCCCAGCCAAGTAAGAACAGAGTAGTAATATGTAGTTGCAGGAAATTGTGGAGCATTGTCTGAAATTGAAGGTATGTGTATATTGTCTGTATTGTCTAGTTCCTACTCAGAATGATTTATTGAAAAGAATGCTTACAAATGGGTGTGGTTCTTTGGGACTGAATTGGTATGGTAGGCTCGTTAATTTTGAGTGATAACCCAAGATTTATTTTCGATGTGTTATTGGTTGTTTTGTTATTCAATACAGACAGCTACAAGGGGGAAGTATATTCTTCAATGGAGACCAAAATGAATTTAGAGAAAACTTAAGAAAGGCTAGCTATTTTGTGGCATATGTTAGAATGGAATACTTGAGGAGTAAGTACATTAGTGGTTAGAGATTAAAAAGTTGTAGTAGGTCCTGTGAAGTGGATTGAGCTTTGTCAAATTTGTTTTAAAACTGTGTAGGGGAAATAAACTTAAAGGAATAGTGATACTGGGCTTATGCAATTAAGGTGATCAATTTAGTTTTAGAAAAAATAACTTTATATGCCAGTTGCATACAGTAGCTGCTTGTGTGTGTGTGTGTGTGTGCGTGTGTAAGCAAGGTGCTAGGGAGGGAAATGGTTATAGTAGAGACGTTGAGCAGAAGAGTCAGTAGTTTACAGGGAAATTTCTGGAAAGTGTCTAAGGATGCTTATTGCAACAATGGTATTGTATAGTTACATGTTTTAAAGATATTTATTAGAACTGATTTACTAATAGTCATGTATGCTATTTAGTGCTATGCAGTTCTACTCTGCAATGTTTGGTGGTACTGGTGTGGAGTTTATCACGAAAATTAGGCTGTGAGATGTAATCTTAAGGGTAGTACTTATTCTGGTCTAGATTTTATCATAAAATTCACAAACTTTTGAAACCTAAGATCTCACTTTTGTTGAATGGCTCATAATGGTATCCAGAATTCACTGCAAGGTTTTTCCTTCTCCACAGGGTTGGTGTTTGGTGACAGGAGGACTGACTGCCTTGTGTGTTGCTGTAGAAAAGGCACAACAAGAGATAACACAGTCGACATGGGAGAGGAGGGAGGAGTTGACATGGTTGCCGAAGTCAAATACAGAAATGTTTTAGTCCATGATGCACTGTAGGTGTCAAGTTTTTTTGTAGAATCACTCCATTCATATTCTCTTTCCATCTCACTTTCCACCTTCTAACAATTGTTTCATAGTGCAACTGTGAAGTTTTCCTCCTGTTACACCCCTGGAATTTTTATGATCAATTCCCTTTCAGTGTGGAATGGCCCCATAGGTCCCAGAGATTGCTTGGCTTTTGGCCTAAATTTTACATTCCATTCCAGCCCACAGTGTTAGGCATATATATGATTAATACCTTTGATGAAGAAATTTGTATTCTTTGTTTTGTGTATGGCAAGTAAAATTTAAGATTATAGTAGGCATCTGTAGCAAACCCTTTTTTTCTGCATAAAATAAAGTTAGTTTCAATGTCTTTCACATCTAGAGAGGTCAAAACTTTACATCTGGGAGTTTGGCAGTTACAGCAGCCTAAACCCTTGCGGGATCTTTCCCATTTTTTTTAAAAAGCCTACATATCACAGTGCTACTAAGAATGCTACTAGTTTCCAAAAGTCAGTTGGACTGACAAGTTTTCCTTTTGTCTGGAGGCAGGGAAACATTGCTACATTGCCTAAGGGACTAAGTCCATTCACATACCCCTCTGAATATAGGCTGGCTTCATTGACCCCTTTTTTGATCTCAGGTTTTTGAGAAGCTGCTATTTAAGCATCTTAATAGGCTTGTTGAAGAGAATAATAACCTGTTACCTGCATTACAGTTTTGTTTCGTAAAGGCCTTGGTACTTGTGATGCACTCTTTGTCAGTACCTACCATCTTGCAGAGTGATCTTGGTGAGATACATATGCATGCATGATCCATTTAGATTTGAGTGCAGGCTTTGACTGTGTGAATCATGAAGCACTTACCTAGAAAGTCAGATTAGAAACAATCGATGGATCCTACTGAGAGACGCAATGAATTTTGGACTGGCAAAAAACCTAAAGGTCTGTGTTAATAGTAGAGTAGATTTAGTAAAGTAATTTCAAGTGTCCCTCAAGGTAGTGTTTTGGACCTTTGCTATTTATGATATATACTAGTGAGACGTGGCAAGGTGTGGAGAACAAACTGATTGTATACGCTCATGATGCTGCCCTTGTGGCTGTTTCTAAATCTCAAAGTATGTTAGTTAGTGGATTTAGAACACGTTTTCCTTTGCATTCAAATTTACGTTCAAGTGTTATGGTTTTATATGTGAAAGACTTCAAAGATTATTTAGAGGTAACTTTTAATAAGAAGACTCTTGAGAACCATGTATGTAATACTGCTTCCTCTGTTTCTCAACAAGTTGGTATCTTGCAGAAATGTTTTCAAAGGTTTCGTGATGAATCCATTAAATCTTGAGTGTTTTAACACTTTTCTTCTTCCTTGTTTGGAGTACTGTTCTCCAGTGTGGTCTTTGGGTGCTCTCACCTCGAACTCTTGGAGAGAGTTGTGTCATCATTCAACTTGCTTTGCCAACTCTTCATATTGAATTTTGCTTAGATGTAAAGTGAGTTTGCTATGCTTGTTGCATAAATGTAGAAAGACAAAAATCCTGTGCACTCTTCTCTACCTGATGTAACTATTTTTGTTAGCAACAGGAGGCAGGCTGCTGTTGCAAACAGTGTGTTGTTTGCTAGTACCATGTTTAGTACTACCTAGGTTGCTGTGAGTTTTATTTTTGATACAACTAAATGAGGAATAGTTGCCTGGTGTAGTTGTGGGGTCTTGTGATTTCCTGATGTTCAAGAGAGGAGCAAATTCATTCTTGCTTCCTGGTGACGTCTCCTGAGTGCTGCAGGTGTTTTGGCTTTCATTTTCCACTCACTCACTCTGTTGGCTACTTGGGCCTCTTGGTGACCCATGGCCGCTTGCACCAGATCTCTCCACGTTCCCCTGCTGAGTGCTGCATCTCTCCAGTTATTCTCAGGATCCTCCTCCTCCTCCTCCTCCTCCTCCTCCACTCCCAATTCTCTTTGATCGCTGAACACATTCTCTTTCGCTCTCATCCTCGGTCTCCCCACTGGTCTTCTCCCTTCTGTTGGTCCTTCCATCACCACTTGAGGCATATTTTGTTGTTGTTGTTGTTATTGGTGGTTGTTCCTTGACAACCTCATTTTGGTTTTGCTTCCACTGATCTCTAGTCCCACTCTGGCAGCAGTTTCTTTGAATGGTTTATACGAACATTCTATATTTTGTACATCTGCACCTAAGAAATCAACGTCATCTGCAGATGCAAGAACTTTGGCACTTGTGCCTCTCAAGATGACCCCACCCTCAACTTCCTCGATACTCAGCATTATTGTTTCCTCTAGAATGAGATTGAAGAGCATTGGAGATAGAAGGCATCCCTTCTCAAACCTGTTTTAATTTCAAAACAATATGTCCTTTCCTTCCCACCTGGACACAACTCTTACTATTCCTGTAGCACACGTTCAAAGCCAAGTTTAGAAGTTCTTCTGGTATATAAGCGTTAATCTTCCATTCCTTCATATTTATTTATTTATTTATAAGTTTTTCTTGTAAGTTGTCTGTCTGTGCAGGCTGATTTCCCTTTGGGAGGCCTCTTGGGTTTGTATTCTGTCGACTGCTGAGAAGGGATTTCAGCTGAGGATTTACAGAAAGAGAGAAGTCAGAAACAAATCAGTTTGTCCGCTGTGATAGGCATATAGTACATGACTGATTCTGTTGATGAAGAAACTTGTATTTTGTTTCGTGTACGACAGAACATGTATAACTCACTCGAAATAGCGTAAATTAGCATATTTATATGAGTGTCACGGAAAAAGGGTCAGGTACTTTCAAAATCCCGTGAAGGGTACAGAAAATTTGTTCAAATTTTTTGCTTATACCATAATGTGCATTTGCATATCATCCTCTTTCCTGTAATTTTTTTTTTTTTGTAATTGACCTTTAAATATTTCTTGGTCTTGTGGTATTGTTGATGTACACAGACACCACCCTACTCACGAACATTGAACTTGCAAACATTCAGAGATACAAACAAATGGGATAGAAAATTTAAATTGTGTTCAGAGCACTCCCCTTTGCCACCTGTGAGTTCAGATTTTGTTTTGCACACCTATTCTGTACATACAGTACTGTATGTACATTGTATTGCATGTTAGGATGAAAAAACGTACAATACTGTATTGACTTTATGTCGTACTGTACTTAAATAAGCTTGAAGAGTACAGTAACCAAGTTCCAAACAATGCAACATACAAACGGTCGTCCGGAACATAACTCATTTGTAATTTGGGTGGTGTCTGTATGTAGCCCGGCCTGTAAGGGTTAATTTGCATTGCTTTAGGTGTTGCTTGGTGTCTGTCACAAAGCTGTATCGGCCTTTTTCCCAGTCGTCACCTTCCTACACCTATAGAGAACCAACTGTTGACAAATTTGACCTGATCTCTCTTCTTCTTCTTCCAGGTGCTGGGTTGAACTGTAAGAGAACCACAATGCCGTTTGCAGTTGACAAGCTAAAATAACATCTCAGCTTTGCGGATTTCTGTACTAATCTGTACTAACCATGTGTGATAACATTACTTTTTGCTTGGCTAACATTTTAGATTTACATTTTCAAAGAAATCTAAATTTTATTTCAGTGTAAAGCACAGCTCTGTTTAATTTAGGAACTATGTGGAATACCTGTTAGTTGAGAAATATCTAGAAAATATTGAAGCGCAGACTGTGATGTAGAGTCTTTGTCACGAAAGTATCTATAGAATTGGGGTGCTACTGTATTCAAAGCTGTTGGAAGGATTCTCCTTATCCATGGCACAGGATGTTCTTAAGTCTTTAAAGAATAAGGCTCCTACAAAATCGTAAAGGTCTGAAGGTCAGCGTAAGCAAAATTGTAAGTTTCGTGATTGATATTTGCTTTAGTGAAGAGGTTGATTTTATGGACAAATCTGAACCCTCAATCCTTAAAGCAACTTTTTTAGATAAAAACAGATCTGGCACTGTAATGTGATGGCTTAATTGAGAATTACGCATTCTTATGTGATTTACTGGGATGGTAGAAACGTGACTAAATAATTCAGTGCCCCTTGGATTCAGGTGGTGCCCCCACCATTATCTAGAACCAATTTTCACTTGTTCTGTGTGTCATGGAAATTTGAACTTTTCAAACTGGCCACCAAGATATTTTATTTCAACTTGAGGTGTTTCTGTCCTCCTTAGCAAGTTTTACGTACTTGAACAGAATAAGCTCCATTGAATAAAAAAAAAAACGAAAAGGACTTGTTTAGTTGTCATACAGATTGTTGTTAATGTTTGTAGCTCGGTTGCTGTTATTAGTAGGAAATGGACTAGATATCCTGCTGAATAAAAAATAAAGCTGGTACATGAAGGAATTCGCATTTTGTTGAAAAAATTTTGTGTAGTATGAATAATGTCAATTATTGGAGCTGTTGTGGCATTTATAGTCATCATGTTGCGAAACATTCAGGCCTTATGACGTTAGTCCAGCCTCATTTTGTGCTGAATAGGCAAATGGTTCCAGAGCAAAGGCATCAGATCAAGGCTGTGTAAATCAAAGGAAAGCTGCATTTTGCTGTAGGCGATAGTTTTCTGTTGCACTTCTGCTGAAATAGTGTTATAAGTCATTGAATTCTTTTAGGCAGTGAGCTAGGGAAGGGTTCACTTGAACCATCTTGAAGAAATGCAGTCATTAATATCGTAGGCAGCATTGATTATCATGAGTACACGAACCCAATGAGTTATCAGTCTTTGTCAATTTCCTCTGGATTGTCCAGAATTGAAGGTTGCTCATGAGCAGCAGAGGCAAAGGACAGGTCATTGCATGTCACACAATGTCATAGAAACTGGATATAGGCCCAAGACCCCTCCACACACTAGGTTTGTATTGAGTCAGTAACTGCTGATTGCCTAACAGGTAGGCCTGTGGACGTCCCATCCTAGGATGAATAGAAAGACTTTTTCTACTGTGTTAATTTCAACAGCTGATATTATATGGAAAACTGAGAAGCTTCAAGATTTAACTGAAACTCAAGACAATTATTTTATCAAACCTTTTTAATGGGGTTGGTGAAGTCCAACAATTTATGAGCTTTTTTTTTTTTTGTTTCCAAGTTATGAATGAAACACAAATGAATTACACTTGCAGAAAGGTTTGACAGTGGAGTGGTGGTTATGTTGGGCCATAGAATTAATCTCAACTAGTTTCACCTCAAGGAAAATTACTTAAGCAGACTTATTTGACAGTAATGACATTCCAAGATGGGTACATGTTAGTGATATCATTAAGTGTCATTGGTGATTGAAAGTTCAGGCTATGAGACTAGGATATTTCAGCACCTGGGTGGGGTTCAAATACTTCACCTAATAACAAGCATACCAAAAATGGGTTCATATGTTTTGTTTGTCATTTTTATACGTTGACTTTCTTGAAATATCTGCCATGAATCCCCCCCCCCCCTCTACTCTTTGTGCATTGTGCACTTTTGAAGTCCTGTCTGAGGATCCAGGCTTTCATTCTTGTTCTGGTCAATTTGTGGCCTTACTGACTGCTGGTTCGATTGCTGTCTTTCTGATGCACTGCTCTTGAAATCTCATAATCGACCCATCTCAGGCCTACACAGCAGTGTGCTGCAGTCTGTATATGTGGATTATAGTTCCCATATGATTTTTACTATCATTATTATTTCTGAAACTCTGAAGCATCCCACTTTGTTAACTGACGTCAGTCAGCAAGTAACTTCTTACACAAGCCTTTATGGGATGAGTGTGGATCAAAGAATATGACTCTGTTTTGAAGAAAGAAAAAATGTGCTTGTGCAAGTAGAATTGGTATCTGGTCCAGGTTCCCTGTGTGCCCTGGGACAGGAACAGACTGCAGTACGCTGCTTTATAAGTCTGAGATGGTGAGGGTATGTTATCTAAAGAGCCATGCATAAGAGAGAAATGAGCTATGGAAGCAGTAGGCGATCACAGCTTAGATAGCAGTGTACAGCAGTCTATTCCTGTATGATTTTTGCCAGCATTCTAGAATATTTGTTTTTGAAACTGAAACCCTTTAGATCAGTTTATTCCTTGATGTTAACAAGTTCCTTCTTACACGGTGTCTTAAAGGATAAGAATCAGCCCCGAAGTAAGATAAAATATACATTGAAAGTATTCCTAAGTTTCTTAGAACCCTGGATGGTGAGACAGAAATGTCCTTTGCTTTGGTCTGCAAGATTAAAAAGACTGCTGAGATGTTGGGAATCAGTTCATTGTTGTTGGAGGGAGGGCAGGCAGGAATGTTGCAAAACCTGCAGTAGTTTTGTGGATGCAATGCTGTAAAAGCTCAGAGTGTAACTATGTCAGTTGTCTACAGTAAAATTGTCAGCTACAAAAAGAGGAACTGAACAAGTTCCCAAAAGCTCTCTTCTGTACTGATTTATCTTTAAATATATCTACATATACATAACTGTGGATTTGCTTCTCCATTTTAAGACTCATGCTACAATGAGTATTTTTATATTATCAATATGAATATTATTTGGAAGATGAAACCTATTCATATGGAACAAGCTCACCAAAGGGGCACTGACTTGAAATTGAAGCTCCCAGAGAATATTAAGGTGCTCATTAGGATGAAGTAAGAGGAGGCAAAGGGAAGTACAGGAAGCAGAGATCTCACTTAGTGAAAAAGAAAAAGAAAAAATAAATAAATAGATAAAAATGTATTAAAATGCAAGGAGAATAGTGTTAGGGTAGTAATGCATTGCATTTTTGCTTGAACTTCTGAAGAAGTTCCAATAACTAATTTTATTACAGACTGAAGTACTGTAGTGCTTGAGGTGATCCGGATTATACTACTGTAATGTGCGTCTCCTCTCACTGTTGAACATGTTAATAGTTAACCTCTGGGAATTCGCTCTAGCACGCCAAAGACATAAACTAGCAGGCAAAATTATTGGAGGCCTTCTAGGCCCTAATGTTGACTCCCATAATCTGACAGGTATTTGCAGAGCAAATATCTTTTTTTCTGATCCCGGTTGGTGGTCAATATACTAATTATGCATTACCTTTATTCCAAATGTTAAAATAATCTTCAATATGCATTCTTTTGTCCACCTTTCACCTCATCTGCATTTGCACCAGAGTTTTGCTTCACAGGAAATGTTTACATTTCTTGTTAGAATTTCCACCTTTATTCTGGTGACGTAGAAATGTCAGTCGAACCCATTTTCACTGAGCTTGCTTCATTTCTGCTTGTGTTTTGCATAGGAATTCTGTGCACCTCATGTCTGCTTGGAGGCTCTTGGTAACCAGTGGAAAATTCTGAACTTGAACTGCTGTTGGGATTCAGGGTAGCCTGGCATATATATTTTATGTACAGTGGACATCCACTTGCATTCTGTAGCTTTATGCTTTAGTTATGAAAGCAAAAAGTCAAAAGATTTTCACACTAAAACATTCCAGTTCCGATATTCAGCGTCTGGCCGAAACCCATTCCCCAAGGGCTGAGACGAGAATGGCCTTTACATTCTAGCCAAAGTCCTCTTGGGGGAAGAGGTTGTTTTTGATGCCAGTGACATTTTGAGATTTGTATCAGGAGCAGATCTTCTGTGAAAAGTCAGTGACCTTAGTTGTCAAACTGAATATGATATGAGCTGAGAATAAGAACTAAGATGTTGGCGGTTTGTAGATCACTGGAGTTGGCAACATTGTCCCAACTTTGTTTTGGTCGTCTTGCTCCACATATTCGGTCGTCTTATGCACCGAAGTGCTGTGACTGTGGCTGAAACAGCAGGTTAATAATTATTGTAGGTTTTCCTTTCATTTATTCTGAAAATTCTTTGTTTTATGTTTTTCCACGTTCATTCCTTTTAGCACATATTAAGCTTAACTGAACTTACCATACCAGCAGACTTAAAAATTTCAGCGGATCGCCAAGTAAAAAAAACTATACAAATTGCGCAATTGTTTTGATTAGACAAATTCTCAGCCAGCACTGTCTTAGCTTTTGCATATGGATGGGTCTGCAGCTGGTGCAAAAATTGTATGAATACGTTATTAGAATTATTGCATAACATTTTACAACAGTTACTCTACACTGCGTCTTCGAAACCTGAAAATATTATGCACTTCTTTACCACGTGAACATGACACCCCAACCTGAACAAAATAAAAAAAAAAAATAGAGAAAACAGAAATGCTGTGCTGCCTTTACCTAGTAAGAAAAGAAAAGAAAAGGAAGAACATTTCAGTAAGTTATGTGAAGCGCCAAGCGTTTCATTTTTACACCTGAAAGCAGCAAAACAGGATCAGGGTAGCGAGTGAAAAGATGACAGTTTTTTGTGTTGTTCAGAGTTTCTGAAACCCTTTTTTCAAATACAAATTTGGTCCTGGAATATTTTTCAGTATTAAGATTTATGTATAAAACTGAGGAAACCAGTTGTTGCTTTGCTCTGCGTTGCTTGCTGAACGTAGCCCGTTTCATCACAGAACGTCTGAACACAGTCATAATCATTGGTGAGTAATTACAACAGTCTTGCTCTAGGAAAATCCCCCGGTATGCGTATGCAACTTTTAGCATACTTCAGTATGACATTTTTCAGTTGATAATGTTCCCAAGTCAGGGTCGTTTGAGTAGGGTGAAAATAATAACAGTATATTGACTGACAGACAAAACTTGAGTTACTCTATACAGCCCATTTACTCGTCTACCGTGGACTGCCGATATGGGAATGAATCTCTGTGACTACAGTAGTCTTTATATATTCTGTTTTCGTGATATTTTTGTTTCTTCTAATATTTTTAAAAATAATTTATGCACTTCATTCAGGGGTTATATACACGAGTTCTAATTACTTCTTGGCAAAAGATCGATAACCTTTTTCTAGGGTTAGGAGAGGCACAGGAAAACCTTCCACTCAGGCCTCTTGCACACCCAACGCGTTGACGAACATTTTGCATAAAAATGTTCCAAAAAGTTTGGGAACTTCATCCTGACTTTATTACGTTGCCTTCTGGGAACTTTGTAGTAAAGAGATCCAATACTTTCCTGCTTTCTGTATCATTATCCATTTTTCGTATCAGCGTTTCCTCCAACTGTCTGCAGTATCTTGAAAATACTTATTTTTTATTCTATAAGACAGTCCAAAGTCAAACTGTGGAAAAAACTGTTGTTCCACCCAGAACCTACAATATCATTCCAGGAACTGTGAATTTAAGGATATAATGTTTAGTTCATTTGAATTGTCTAGTTAATGTATTGTAATATAGAATTTATTTGGTTCATTGTATGCATTATGTAAACTTTTTTTTTTTAGTAAGTTGTGATGTGACTGAAGGCTGTTACACAAAAAATGACGGGTATCGGGTTGTATACCCAACGTGTATGATTCTACTGTCTGTTAACTTTATTTAAAAGAAAATTTATTTCACTGCCTTTCACTGTTCTTCCCCTATTTTGCTTTTCCATGTCTGTTGACTTCATCATCTATGTTCCACATTCTTAAGAAGCACTGCATTGATGCAAAATATGAAGAGATGCAAACTGACCATCAAAAAATATTTGCAGAGGACTGCTACTGGGTGTGTTTGAACGATGGTCTGGGGGATCTACTTGAATTACATTCAAGAACTAAATGCATGTGTCCTGCTTTGCTTTCTTTTGTTTTGTTGAGTGGCTGCTGATGGCATGAATTGGGGGTATTCAGCAGGATGTACTAAAACAGGGGGTAGCGAGCAGAATGTGCCAGTAAGGGCTAGACCCTTCTGGAAAATTGTAGGAAGACCTTTAGAAAGCTCCAGGTGATCAGGAGCTATATAAGGCTGTTGATAGCATTCGTTTTGGGTCAGTTGGTTGTAGGCCAAAAGAATACACTCACACACCTAGTCCCAACTGGAAGTGGATTTTGGATACAAATAGTAAAACTATTATTGAAAGCTCTCTATGGATATTGTTAGTGACTGAATTTTTCATCTTATCACAATGCTCATAGAAATGCATTTGCTGACACTGTGTGCAAATTAAAAAGCGTGAATAATCCAGGAGTGGCTTAGTCTGGCAAGAAATTGGGTAAGTGTGGTGTTTGTAAAATATCTGTTGACAGTAACTTGTGCGTAGAGTCACTTTTGATTTGTTGTGAATAAAGTTTAGGTGAAATGAAAACTCGTGTTGATTTCGTTGCTGCAACATCAGAGGCTCATTTTAGTTTATTTCGTGACCAAACCTTCAGCAGACGGAATCAACAGGCTATAAACCCAAGAGGGCTCCAAAGGGAAATCAGTCTGCAAAGATACAAGTGATGCAGAAATAATGACGAGGGAAGAGGAAATTAGACTTGCACCTGAATTCAGGAGGTGTCAACAGAAAGCAGGAATTAGGTGGCTCCTTGCTTAAATATCTGGAGGTCAGGATATTCCACAGCTGCACATTTGAGGCAACAGGCATTATTTCAAAAAGGATTTTTTGTCAGATCCTGTCAAAAAGTTGGCATAGGATCATCATTCTACTCTTCCTGTTGACAAGGTGTCCCACAAGGTAGCTTGCTGACTCTTACTCTGTTTGTAATGGCAATCACCCACCAATCAGCTGGGGTCCAAGGGTCAGTCATCATTTGCAGATGACTTTGCTATGTATGGCAGCAGATCTACTGCTTCAGAAGCATCTAAATGATCTGACCAGCAGGATTAAGCAGGCAGTGAATATATTGAAGGTGGCATCACATTTTAACTGGGGTGCTGACAGGAAAACTATACTTAGGCTCTATATATCTATGTTTAAGCAAGCTGGATTATACCTATCAAATTTATGGCTCTGCCTCTTAAATAACTTAGAAAAATGAGATGTTGTACATAATTTTGGATTTCAGTTTAGTACGGGGGCATACACCACTTCCCCTGTGGCTTGCAGATACAGTAAGTGAACTCACGCTGACCCCTCCTTTCAATCTGCAGGAGGAATTGAGCATAAGGTACGTCTCCAAAACCTCAACTTCTCAAAGCAATCGAGATTATTTAGAGGTATATGTGAAAACCCCAGTAATAGACCGGACAGCAAATAGACCACGGCTGCCTGAACCTCTGGAGGTGAGACTTGAAAGAGAAAGTAGAGATGTCAGTATACTGACGACGCCAATAGCACAGGTTCCGTGGCCCTGTTTAAGCATCAGTTTCGTGAGATAAATACTTCGTCCCATTGCCTTTGTATATTATAATATTGATCCAAAATTTAGATTTTGTCTTGCAAAAAAAAAATATTTTCTTCTTTAATGACCAGAATACGTACATGGAATCTCAGAGCTATCAACAGATAACAATCCTGAGAGAGAGAGAGAGAGAGAGAGAGAGAGAGAGAGAGAGAGAGAGAGAGAGAGAGAGAGAGAGAGAGAGAGTAAGTGCTATAAGTCCTGATTTCGGACTGAAGGATCTGGCTGGCTACCACTTGGTCGGAAGAGGCAACAAGGAATGAAAAGTAGAAATATTTAGGGTTTCGATCAGCACGTTCCTTCAATAAGAACACGTCTGTGTTGGTAAGGCCGAGTCCAGAGGTCCTTCCCACCCCTTTGCCTCTTTGTCAATGTAGAGATTTGGGTACGCAAATATTCAAGTGTTTATTGGATATTTTCAATTTTTCAATTAACTGCTGTACCTGTAATATACGAAAAGTCTCTTATACCATCGCTTGGGCTAATTGTTTGAGTGTGTGTGTGTGTGTATTTTAGAGTAGAGTATAACTGTGTTAATACGTGGAAATGCACATGAGCATGGACATATATAGACATCAAGAAGTATAATAGAATTTAAATACATATGTATACGTGTAGTATTTGGGATACAGCTGGGGTTGCCTTTTCTTTTAGACTTTTTTAGTCTTTTTCCTTTTATTCTGTTTTCCCTTTCTACAATTATTCATTTATTAACCGGCCTTTTGTTTTCCATGTATGTACTTTCATGTTCATAAACTATTTATAGATATGTTAGACATCAAAGGAGAATGATCCCCATAGAAATACCTTCTGAAAATTGGTTCTCATTCCACCAGCCAATGGGAGATCGTTTACAAAGGCGCTTTGCCGAAAACGGAAGTTTTCAGCCAATGAAAAAAGGTGATAGAAACATTGTGTACGGTGGAGGCCTCTGGTTGGCCAAAGCAATTCCTTCTCTGACCTTGTGAGGCTCAGTCAGTGTAGGTCTAAGAAGGAAGATGAACGGTTGTGTGGTGTTTGTAAACAAGAGCTTACGAAGTGAAAGTAAGGACTCTGGTAAGAATATAGCAGTGTCTTGGGACATATTCTTGATTTTGTAGGAGTTGCAGGTTTGAATGACCATTGGAAATCTTAAGAATGTTATGAAAAGGGGTGTTGTTGTGTTGTGGTCACGGGATTTAGAATTTTGAAACTTTTGCAAAGATTCCTGTAGGCCGTCCAGTCTGAAGCTGGAAGAGAGTTGTATGCTTTTTGAGAAACTGATTCAGCAAATTTCTGTGAAGATTCTGAGGTTCTTGAACGTGTTTGCAGTTCGGGGTCCACAGCAGAATTTTTATCCTGTGTGCTAAGGTGCTAAAGGAGAAAGAGGCCTGATGTGTATATTTGGGCTCTTTAAACAAACACAGCAATGTCAGACAGACCTTTTCTGTCTTGGGTCATGTGGAAAAGAGCCAACTATAGCGATTCGTGGTGCTATGACTTCCTAGATTGAAAATCATGATAGGTGCAGTTTAAAAAATTATTATCTAAGAGTAAAAAACTAAATTCAGTTGATGGAAATCTCAAAGCAAGGCTTGAGATGAAACGGCCCTTAAATGTCATCACCAATGTCTAAATATCCTTGAAAAATTAGGGTTTATTTGTCGCTTCCCAATTTGGGAAACAAATCAATATGGCCAATATGTAACTTAATCCATCCATAGCTCCATAATGTGACAATTAATTGAGTATCTGTTGAATAATCATCAAGAATTTTCAGCATTCTGCTTCAATCGGGGGAGCAACCGTTATCACGGGTCAATTGCCTGCTAACCAGGTGGCGGGCGATGGCTCTTGGTGAGACCCAACCTTCATTTCTCACATCATTTAAAGGTATGGCTCTTAATCCAGGCTCGGGACAGTATTTATAATGGTTAGTTTGAGGTGATTGCAGTAATATCATCAGGCTTTTCAGTGATGTTCCTCAAAAGCACAAAAGGACGCTTGTACAGTGACAATCTCTGCACCATTTTCACAGTGGATAGGATCCAAGGATGTTAGGTGATAAGTGTAGGAAACTTACGCACGCACGCACGCGAGCGCAAGCACACGTTCAAGACAGGCTTTATCGCATTAGTACAGCTCTGCATCTTTTGTCAGAAATGAAGAGGAAGCTTTCCAATTGGACTTTCCTTTCCTCGGCCCTTTGCGAGTTGGACAGCTCGAAGCCTCTGCCACGCGCCACCCCCCCCCCCGCCCCCCGCTCCTGTCGTCTCATCAGCTTGGGATTTGAAGAAAAAATCCCGAATTCGCTGGATTCTGACCAGGATTAGGTTAGGAGTTGATTAGTGGGTCTCTCTCTCTCTCTCTCTCTCTCTCTCTCTCTCTCTCTCTCTCTCTCTCTCTCTCTCTCTCTCTCTCTCTCTCTCTCTCTGGCCCCTTTTTCTCTCTTGCCTTACTTTTGACTTTCTTTTCTCTCTCTCTGTCTCTCTCCCTCTCTCTCTCTCCCTCTCTCTCTCTCTGTCTGAGGGAAAGGGAGATAATCTGGGGGCTGTATGGTGTGTGTGTGTGTGTGTGTGTGTGTGTGTGTGTGTGTGTGTGTGTGTGTGTGTGTGTTTACAAATAGGTACTGAAGCCTAAAAATCTGAAATTGTGATGACATTGCCACTTCATCTCGTGCTTAATCGTTTGCATAAACACATTTATATAGAAGTATGATGAACTGACCTCAATTGAGGAACACTGAATATTAAGTTTTTCTCCTGTCATTTCCAGCCAATCAAACCAAGAATAATTATTTTAACATATCCTACAGTAATATATATATATATATATATATATATATATATATATATATATATATATATATATATATATATATATATATATATTTATATAAACTTAATGAAGACATTGGTAAATGATTTGCATGAGAATTCAGGAACAAACCTTTCAATAGAAGTAGTTTTATGGATTAAAAAAATCACGTCCATCATTCATACTGATAGATATGCAAGATGGGGCTGCTTGAGGAATGATTCATCAGAGGTTGCATGTTGCAAAGGACATTATTATTTATGATGATCATTATTACTTAATTAATCAGCCTCCTTTAGTTACTTATGAGGGAAGCAGAAGACTGGTTAAAAGTGGGCACACTATTTTCATTATTATTAATCAATAACAAAAATAAATAAAAATGGAGAAAAAGGTTCTATCAATTTGTCAGGAATGACACTTTTTTGCCAGTTCTTTAAGCAACAAGTTAGGTACTTTCAATGTTTATTAGAGTGAAAAATGTTATAACAATGATATATAAGGTCGACAGAACAAGCGCTTTTGATTATAACAATTAAGTGAGAACGGGAAAGACCCAAGTGAGAGAGAGAGAGAGAGAGAGAGAGAGAGAGAGAGAGAGAGAGAGAGAGAGAGAGAGAGAGAGAGAGAGTTTCCCGCCAACTTCAGGGACAGCCGTATTGAGAGAGAGAGAGAGAGAGAGAGAGAGAGAGAGAGGCGTAGGCTCCCCAAGTGTGTGTGTTGTAGTGCTGCCGAGAGTGTCGTCGTCGGTCTACCTGTCTCTCTCGGTGGCCATGGTGCAGGTGGCTGCTGCTGCTGCACCAACTCCCTTCGAGCCGGAGAACCTGTTATCATCAGTGGCTCGGTTCCGGTCCCACCGATCAGAGCTTTCGTTCTTGCTGCCTGAGGACGACGCTATTACCCCACTGTTGAGTGTGGGTGGCGTAGATTCTGTGGAGGTGCGTGTTTGTGGGCGGGGCGGGGGCGTCCCCGATAGTGAGAAAAAGAGGGAAATATGTGTTTGTGTGACGGTGGCAGAGGCCAAGAAGTTCTTTCGGATGGTGTTTCTCGTTCAGATGACAGTGACCCTGGTGATGATTGTGAGCCTCTTGTGGCACTCTCGGTGATGACAGTGCTGTTGCTGAAGAAGGCGGCGCCATTACGGGCGAGGGTCAGCAGCAGAGCTGCTGATGTCACCACGGGAAAGTTCAAATCTACAACAGGATTTTCATTCGCCATTTCATTCGATCGGTTTTCGAATGTGAATTAGAAAAAAGCCTGCTCTCGTGGGGGGCTCACCAAAGCTCTTGTTCATAAGAGGCTGAGGCTCAGGCTCAGGCTCAGGCTGGCTGCAACAGATGTCTCTCTCTCACCTACCTGGATGTTGTGACGCCAGTTTGAATAGCCACAAATCAATCAATCAGCCCTTCTCACCCGGAGCAAGAACGAGAAGCACAGCATGGAAGAATATCTGTCTACCTGTGGCTTCCAACACTTGCTGGTGACCTCGGCCTGTCTGGGGACTCGTGCATCTTCGCCAGATTTGGTGAGTAAAACTTTTTTTTTTTCTTCATTGTGCATTTTTTCATGTCTTTCCATCCATGAATAATATTATGCACTATTCACCTGTATCTTCATGAATGACTATCCACAAGTCTGTTGGGATACTTATTATCGTACTCTGGGTTGAGTAGTGTTGCTTAGCTATGTCAAAATATTAATTGTGGGGAATATTTGGGAACACTGCATCCCCACCATTATATACCGCCACCATGATTCATTTCTCACAGGATTGCCAGAATTATCATGAACATCCACACTTCATTCCATCTTTACTCTTGCTTATTTATTTATATTAACACTGACAATATCTTTGGAGAAAGTTTTGGAGCTTGCTATGAAAAAAGCAAAGATAAATAATTGGTAGGTGTTTGGGGCAAAGCTTCTGAATATCAGGCAACATTGCTGAGCAGCACAACAAATAGTTTTGGGGGGAATTAATACCATAAAAACATGACAAAACCTTTTTGAATTAGTGCATAAGCAGACTTTGCATAGAATGAGCTTCGTGTCAGAAAATGAAAGATCACAGCATCATGCAGAACGATTTTATCGCGCTGTCCAGCCCACCCGCCCCCCCAACCCCCCGGCCAGTGATAGACGCTTCCTGCCTCGACATCCTCAAGCTCTGTTCATCTGGCCTGACTACTGACTGTCCAGCGCAGGAATGGGTCGCTTTTGTTTACCTTGAGAATGTTTCCCCAAGCAGTTCTTGATACTACACACCCGCCCCCCCCCAACCCCCCGCCTTCTCTCTCTCTTTCTCTCATATATATATACCGATCTGTCGTAGATCTGTTGATTTGACACCATCGGTCCGTCTGAATATTGGACAGACATGATGCCGCATGCCAGAATTAAGTAGAGAGCTGATCTTGACCGCATGCTGGCTACTCAGGAGGCAAATGTTTATTTCTGGTGATGTCGTCATCTTCGTTTCATCTGAAAGTTTTCTGTCCCAGGGGACAAACTCTGCGGCTGCATTAATGAAGGACGAGAGACTCCACCTCCGGGGAATGTTCGATTTCTTCTGGGTTGCAAATCTTTTCGCAACTGGCAAGGGTGGGGTTTTTTTTGTGCTTTCTGCTAAGCAATAATATGCCCATGCGACTGAGAGAGCGCACTGCTCTTGTTAATAATACAAAAACTGTTTCGTCGCCAATAAATGCTCAGGTATATGGTTCAGAATCGGCTGGGTTAACTGACCGAGGCATTAAGCAGATGTGATGAAAAGGAACCTGCCTCACGGACCTTGCTGAGTCAGTGACGATGAAAGTCGCCATTTTATTAGAAATTGTCCTCACGCACACACTGGCGCTTTTGAAAGATGGTCTCCAGTACTGGGAAGATGTTCCTTGTCTTCTTCTTCTTCTTGAGGGGGCACTTGGAAACCGTCTTTCTTATTTCTTCTGTTATAATATTTTCAGCGGGACCTGGTTATCAATACCGATTTACCAGCTGAATGAGGACGGAATAAGTTTTAGAGTGCGCTCGCCGTTGCTCTACTGCAGGAATTATATATCGACTGTTTTTAATTGCGGGCTATTCCCCTGAAGGTTTTTTGTGTGTGTGTGTGTGTTCAGGAGCAAAATACCTTTTGAGGGCATATAGCACATTCAGTGATGAATGAATCTTGTTGACGATGAACAAGTAGTCACTGAATGCCGGCTTTTGTACAGGAATCCAAACCACAGGTGAATTAATGCTGTGTCTCCCTCCAGTCGCGTTTTCTCTCAGATGTTTGGAACAAATTGTGCTTGGTATTTATACACTAAACGAAGTAGAGGTTTGCTTATTATTATTATTATTATTATTATTATTATTATTATTATTATTATTATTATTATTATTGTTGTTGTTGTTGTAAACTGGAATTCCAACCTCATGGTTATTTAGGACGATAAATTGTAGAGTGGTGACCAGAAAAAAACATGACGTGAGAATCGAAGGACATCCCCAAAAGGGCAGAAGAAGTCTTCCTGAGGATCCTGTGTCCTTCCAGCAGAGGAAAACTCATTTTCGGGATTTTTCGGAAAACTTATTCCGTTTCCCTTGCGTTGCTGCGTCATGTTTGTTCTCAAAGACTGACAGACTGAGTTCATAATCTCGTCATTACGGTGTTCACTGATGACCCGAGAGAGGAGACACTTCGATGTGAAAAAGACATTACCTCCCCCCAACCCCCCCACCCGATCCTCCTCCCCGCCAAAAAATGAGAGTTTTTAGAGTGATCTTAATGTTTATGTTGAGCAGCAATATATTCCACAGTACATTTTTATGTTGACTGCTGTTTTCATGATTGAGTTTGGAGTCGTTTAATTCAAGAAATAACCCACACAAGTGTCTGTGTGTCTTGTGAAGATTCATTATGAAGATTATAATGCTCTGAATCCCAACAGCAATTCTCTCTCTCACTCTCTCTCTCATATACACACGCGCGCGCAAACACATTGCTAACAATCCAAGGAACATTTCACAATCGTCGAACAATTCATCACTACTGAGACTGATTCGGAATCTCCACGGGGACAGTTGATTGGAGGGAGGAGTTCGTGTTCGTGAGTCTGGTTTATTCTCTCTGTCTCTCTTCTCCCACCCCCCCCCCCGCCCCCATCACCCCCGCCCCCTCGTCCCTTGACCCTTAAACCCTACCCCTAACCCCGCCTTCATTGGTTAGGAAACTTTGGAGCGTTTTTCTTCATGTTTCTCGTAATGTTGGCATGGGAATAATGGCTGCTTTTCTAGGATTTGTCCCTCCGAAATGGGCTGAGTAGCCACTAGGTTGCTTGAATATATATGTAATAACAGCTCAGTAGGGCTAGACTTTTGTGTAGATGGGATGAAAGAGGAAGCTTCACCTGTAGGAGAGATGAAAGAGAGATGAAAGTGACGCAACTGACGGAGGGATCGGACGTGTCGGTGTATGAATCAGCTACGTTGTGAAGAGAGTGTAGAAAAAGATACACCTTGGGGACTGTATGAACTGCTGTTCTGGAAGACTGACTGAGAGAGAGAGAGAGAGAGAGAGAGAGAGAGAGAGAGAGAGAGAGAGAGAGAGAGAGAGAGAGAGAGAGAGAGAGAGAGGATTGAATTTGCACCGTCCATTCTCCCTGACTGTCTGATGGGACTCTCAATCATTCGACGCCCAAGAGACATTTCAGCTACGCCCCGTGGCGACCATTCTTCCCCCCCCGCCCACCCCCACCCATCTACTACTCATTTTTGCAGATGGTTTAACAAAAAAAAGAAAAAAACAAACCTTGAGAATAATTTGGTGTATTTTCATGGGCCTTTGTCTCTGGCGCTTGGTCCTTCCTTCCTTCTCTCTGCGGTATGTGAATCCCCCAGTTGGATGCCAAGAGAAAACGAAGCATCATTCCCGTAGAGTCAAATCCACTTGTGGTTTGTTGACATTTTATTCATGACAGCCGATGGTGGCTGGCGTTTCCTTTTCGTCATTTCCGAAGGAACCTCCAGCAAGAGAAAGCTTGTCTTTCCTCGGGTACAGAAATACGTCCGGTGTTTCAATTCTGTCGTTATTCGGGAGGCCTCAGAGGTCCTCTGAACAGCTGGGGCACCTGAGGCCCTCTTCAGAATCCGGGTTATTCCTTGCTGGAAGCAGCAATGAATGGTTCTTCAAGAAGTCAGTCTTCTCTCTCTCTCTCTCTCTCTCTCTCTCTCTCTCTCTCTCTCTCTCTCTCTCTCTCTCTCTCTCTCTCTGGGTGGTCAGATTTTCTCCTCAAATTATTCCTTCTGTGTCGTTATGTTTTGTTGTTTTGCAACCCGGCAACTATTTCGCTTCATGTCTAACATCTATTCGATTCAATAATCATATAAAGCTACGCAGACTCTTTTGCAGAGCCTTGGGGAGAACTGTCCTCGCTCATGTCGATAAGGGAATCTATTCTGTTAATCTGCCAACATTTTTTTCTCTTTATGATTTGACGTTTACGCAATGCATGAGCCAGCATTCAATCAGTATATACATTAGCAGGGACAGGCACTCATGAAAGATAGAAGAATGAAAAGCAAAATAGAAAATGAAAAGAACAGTTTATCCTGGCATTGATAAGACAAAAGTTCTGGAGAGTCGGTTACTATCAATACCTGGCACGAGATCTTCTTTGCAAAAGGCGCCCCCTTCTTCTTCCCCTCCCGACGGGCGATCTGATCTCTAACCTCGGGCTTAGTGACTATTCTTGACCCTCCACCTTCGCAGCCTTCTCTCCTACTCAGGACGAATGCAGGGCAATGAGCTCTATTACATATAGGGCTGCAGGATATCACAAAATGAACTTGTGAATACCAATATCGAGTTTGTAAGACTTGTGGCTGAAGTCCCTTCATTGGCGCTCTGTGTCCCGAGCTCCACTTCAAGTGTCTCTCGAGAGTCTGGTTGGAACGCTCATGAACTCTCTTCTTTCTATTCACTGGGACTATTTCGCTACTGGATCTTCACCTCTCGTGCTGCTTGCAACAGCTTCTTTAGGTCTTTGCTGCGAGTTTCAGAGATTGCTTCTTTTTCCCAGTCAGAAGCATCAGCACTCATCCTCACCGCCTCCTCCTCCTCACTCTTTTGTCTAGCATTAGGCACCGCATGGCGTGTTCCTGCAGCCGCGCGCAAGAGAAAATTTCTAGGCCTTGATCTCTCTCTCTCTCTCTCTCTCTCTGAAAGACAGACTTATGCGTCTTCTGGTGTCAGGGACCAACACTGCCCACTCAGTCGTGAAGGCTATTTTTTAATCAATTCTTATTCTGAGGTGACGGGAGGTTCATTCTCTTGCAGTGTCACTGTTGCCACATGTAAACTGGGGGGCGGGGGGACAGCTTCGCCTCTCCCCCACTCTCTGGCCTCACCGTGCAAGGGGACGTTGGGGGCGCATCTCGCAAGCGAGTAGGCCGGGTCGATCTACGAACAAAATCTGGCACGCGCTTGTTGATCTCAGCCGTGGATTATTGAACTGGTTGTTAGCCTACTTTACTGGTACTCTTGATTTGCATATTCGCGATGCTGATATTTGTGACCTTACAATACATTTCATCTTTTACCGTTTGTTGACCTTCGTTGTAGGTTTCGCTCGATGGGAGCGCCCTGCTGTGTTCACTCGTAGGTCTGTCTCTGTCGGTGTTCCTGAGATGCTGTTTTGTACATTATTAGTTATATTATAAGCCCATTGGCACCTCACGTCTGCAATGACAATCGTTTAGGCACTCCACAAACGCGATCTTTTCTTTTCTTTTCTGTCGCAAGATTGACAGTTTCTGATATTGAACTTCCCGTCCTTCCACTCCTCCACAAGACCCTTCTTCTTCTTCCTTTCGTCTTGATGTCACCATGTCTGAGACTTCTGCTGCTGCTGCTGCTGCTGCAGAGCTTGCTCTGCTCGGCTGCTTCTTAGGCTTTCTTGGTCATAACTCCACTAATTATTTAGGACGACTTAGTGTCTGACGATTCACCTTTTCATTTCTGGATCCCATAAAAGGCTGGGGGTCAGTTCGTCTCTCCCCCGGCCGCTGCTTCCACCCCAGTTGTGTGGAGGTCCTGCTGGGGTTGAGAATACAGCATGTGGAGGCAGCGCCTCATCTGTAATACCTCGCCATTCTCTCTCTCTCTCTCTCTCTCTCTCTCTCTCTCTCTCTCTCTCTCTCTCTCTCTCTCTAGATCAGTGTTTCTCAACCTTTTTACCTCAGGGCGCATCTATGAATTAACAGAAACTTTGAGGCGCACCTTTGATTTTAATATGGATAAAATACTGATGAAATCTGAATTTATTGTGGAGTTTCAGAAAGTTTAGATTGCTGGTATGGTAATACTTTCTTCCTGAGACGATATTTTGCTTTTATTGTGCATAGCGTTCAAGCATATTTTAAAATGTGTTTTTTTATATGCTGCATATTTTTATTTTCTTTTAATTGTCTTTTTCCTCACTTAGTTCCTTTGGGACTGCTTTTCCTGCTAGTGCTCTCGGGTCTATAGCAATTGGGGTTTATAGTCTGTATAATAATAATAATAATAATAATAATAATAATAATAATAATAATAATAATAATAATAATAATAATAATAATAATAATAATAATAATAAATATGATCATTATTATAATTTGTAGTAGTAGTAGCAGTAACAGGAAAATAATAGATATGTATTCTAAAATAAACATTTATTTTGTTATATATTACATTTTGCATTTAAGTATCCTAATGAGAAACCTGTGCTTGATGAGAATGAGCAATTTTGTGAATGTTAGGCCTTGTATGTGATAAACAAACTCTCAACCCTTCATCAATAGATTTGATATTTGATCTGCTTTTACATTTAATGTTAGTTAGTACAGAAAATCCTTGTTCACAAAGATAAGACGTGGAAAACTCCAATAAAACCGTCAATGCCTTGTTAGCTATTGAAGGATATTCTTCTTTAAAGTGATCGATGGGCACCTCTTTATTTATGCTTGATCTTTAATCCCCGATCAGTAGATAGCCTATAGGTCCCTCCCAGCTCTTCCTCTCCTGTTAACGAAAAGCCAACGTCCTCCTCGGTAGGAATATCAATGAAAGGGTTGCGAATCCAGTCGTACTGCTCGGTGTTTTTTGAGGGAAAGTAATAATTCAGATTATCTTCCAGAGTCGCTAAATGATCCACTATTAAAGGAAGGAAATCGTCCGAATAGCCTTTTCTCAGCAAAGGAAACTTCTCCAAACAGCGTGAACTTCCTTTCCTTGTCCAAA
Source organism: Macrobrachium rosenbergii (assembly GCA_039081455.1). Lineage (NCBI taxonomy): Eukaryota > Metazoa > Arthropoda > Malacostraca > Decapoda > Palaemonidae > Macrobrachium > Macrobrachium rosenbergii. The sequence continues at coordinate 142,045 of JANJGK010000993.1, read as the reverse complement.
TCACTATTTTTTTTTCTTTTCTAGAATTCTTTGATTCTGTCGGTAGATGAGAGAAGATTTTCATTTCCACTTTGCATAGACATGTTCAGATTATTCAAGCGTTGAAACATATCAGTCAGATATTCCAATTCTGATGTCCAAAACTCACATTCCGAAAGCCCACAAAATTTACTTTTATTTTCTTTTTCAAAAAATGCCAACAGTTCTTCGCGAAGTTCAAGCACACGACAGAGTACCTTTCCTCTTGACAACCGTCTCACTTCTGTGTGCAATAGCAAGCGAGTGTGTTGTGAATCCATGTTTTCACAAAGTTGTTCAAATATACGAGCCTTTACTGGTCTAGTCTTGATGAAATCTACCACTTCGACAACTTGATCAAAAACTTCTTTCAATTTAATACCCAGTGTTTTTGTCATCAGGACTGTTATTATCTTGGAATTCTTTTGCTTTACAAATGATGCAAGACCTTTAATGAAACCCACCATTGATGGAGGAGCTCCATCAGTACAAATTCCAACACACGACTCCCAGGATAAATTCCATTTCTCAAAATAACTATTCAAAATAAGGAAAATATCTTCTCCTTTAGTAGTGGTAAGCAATTCCTTGCAACAAAGATACTGATTTACTATTCTGTCCCCATCAATAAAGCGAATAAAAGCCAGTAGTTGTGCTTTGTTACTTATGCCTGTTGGTTCATCAACTTGTAGCGCAAAGTATCATTCTGAAGTTTATGACGACAAACATTTTCCTCAATATCGGTAGACATTTCCAGAATACGCCTTGAACAGTATCATTTGGTAGTGGAATTTTACTTAATTGTTTCTCTGCATCATCTCCTAACATATATACTGTAGTCTTCACCATCTTTCTGCAAAATAATAGATTCAGCAAGAGTACCGCATGTGACTTCATCTTTACGGCGATCATTTCCGATGCTTCATAAGATGCAATTTGAGCTTTTTCAGACAACGTTACTCTACTTTTGAAAGCAAATGCTTGCTTTGTTTGTTGCTCAAGTAGTCTTTTGAAATAATTTACGTCTTTTCCTTGAAGACTGTAATGCGATGTTTGAAAATGTTTACTTAATTTACTAGGAAGCATCGACTCATTTGACATTTTGCAACTACAAACCAAACACAATGGGAGAGGCTGATTTTCATCTCCAGTCCACGTGAAGCCAAAACTTAAATAACTTTTGTCGTAGTTCCTATTAGGTCTAATCTTAATTTTCTTAGCTGGACACTTCACTTCACTCGAAACGGTTTCATTATTAGAATTAAGTTCCTCACTGGTACGTTTCTTGCTTAAAAATCTGTCCATTTTATGGGTAGTCCACCCACCTGGTTTTCTATTGCATAAAAAAGTCCACGAATTATGATTCACTGAGTATCTTGAACGAGACCTTTGAAGAGTAATGTAGCAGTAGTTAGGTATCTACTGACTGGCTGACCAGAATCGCAGATGCCCTTGCTTTTAATTAAACAGGACACGGAGGTCATCGTCACGAATCATAAAACCGCTTTGACATGTCAGCCACCATGTGGTGAAGTCACTAACCTGGACTATAAGTCGCTAACCTGTATTGCTGCACTGGTTAATTCTATAGCCAACCGACCTCAAGGAAAATTGGGTATTAGCTATGTCCTTTCAGCCACTCCACTGACCATATGGTGAAGTCATTAACCTGGATCCACAAATCTAGATTACTGTACTAGATTAGGCTTAGTTTATTCTGGTATCTGGCCTCAGGGGACATTTAGTATTATTCCTGCTCTGCTTTTATGAGAGGAAATCAGAGATTAAGAGTGACAGGCTGAGAATCGATGGAAAATGCAGGAACTTAAGAAATTATGTTAACAGAAGAATATACTACTCTTCATCACAACAGTTCTACAATTTAATACTCAGGTATCAGAGAGAAAGAGAGAGACTCATGAAAAAGAAAATATAAAAAAATCTACCAAAAGTAATGAAAGATTAAGATTGTCAGTTCCATTTCAACCACGAATGAGACAAGATTTCGTAGAACCAGTCAAAAAGTACTGGAAAAAGGACTGGTTCTTAACACATTTATAGAAATTCATATATCGGCAATAAAATTATTATTATTTTCCGATACTGAGATTAAGGATGAAATAATTAATAATATAATTTTTCATTTAGCAATGAATTTTGCAAAGCATAAACTTGTTCGTGAAAGAAAAATGTGTCCAGTAGCCTTCAGAAAAAAAAAACAACTGACGGTTGTCATTTTCGGCTAAGCAACTACTAAGGTGATTAGCAGGATAGAAGTTCATAGAGAAAAGAGGCCAGTAATGACGGATTTAAACCCCCAAGGAAATGAAAGGGAAAGATCAAGGAAATTACCTTACCTCCTCTCTCTCTCTCTCTCTCTGAGAGAGAGAGAGAGAGAGAGAGAGAGAGAGAGAGAGAGAGAGAGAGAGAGAGGCCAGTAATGACTGATTTAAAATGTCAAATATCGAAGACTTGACTCAGACGTAGAAACACATACTCGGTGTCTGCAAAAAAAATAATAATAATAATAATAATAACAGATATTTTAAACATTAGAATATAATTTTCCTCTTCCTTGGGGCGCACCTGAGCACCTCGCCGGGCGCACAGGTTGAGAAACGCTGCTCTAGATCATGAATGTGGAGGAGGTGGCTTCAGTTCCTGATCTTTTAGGCAGTTTTGCCTCATATGTTTCATATTTTGCATTGCATTACATATATATGTTGGAAGGACTTCAATTATATCTCTGAAACGAACCTCTATCATGTACTGGCAAAAGTTTTAGCAATTTCTTTTTAAATTGACATTCTGCTTATTTGCATCTGCAGACGACGCTTTCCTCTCCTTGCCCTCTCTTACTTTGCTTTTTGCCTCTGTAATATATATATATATATATATATATATATATATATATATATATATATATATATATATATATATATATATATATATATATGTATATGTATATATATATATATATATATGTATATATAATATATATATAATATATATATATATATATATATATATATATATATATATGTATATATAATATATATATAATATATATATATATATATATATATATATATATATATATATATATATATATATATATATATATATATATATGTATATGCATATATATATATATATACATATATATGTATATATATATATATATATATATATATATATATATATATATATATGTATATATAATATATAATATATATATATATATATATATATATATATATATATATATATATATATACTGTACATATACTATATATATGTACTGAACGCCGGAACTGGGGATCCTGACATGGGATAAATGCTTTCATGACCAATAAACAAATAAGTGAAGGTCCCAAGCCAAACCCAGTACAGTACTCTCACCACTTATTCTTGCTCGTCCCTTCACTGTTTTCTTGTGCGTCTGTTATGATGTTAGCAATTATATGATTCGTGTACTGAGGCTGTTGCTTGTTTGTGAGCCATGACTTTAAAGGTTCGTTTGTGTCCTTCCTTTCTCTGCTTCTGCCTTCTGTCTTCGCTCAGACGCCGCCATGATGTTTCCGCTGCTCCCGTTCACACTGCTTCATCAGCTGCAACTTCGTCCTCAGCAGCGGTCCACGAAATGCAGCACAAGGCCTTCCTTCGTTTGTTATCAGAGGCTTTCATATTCAGACTGAGTAGAAGCAACTTCAGTCTCGTCAGTTCTTCCGACAACGATTGCAGCGATCAGATACTGAATGAAGCTGAAGTCTGGGTCGAGGTCTTGCACACGAACGAGCACCATTTCCTCTGGACTCTAGACGAGGCAAGACCTCCCCCCCCCCCCGCCCATCTCTCTCTCTCTCTCTCTCTCTCTCTCTCTCTCTCTCTCTCTCTCTCTCTCTCTCTGTAAACCTCAAAACAATAAAAAATAAATTAAACAACGAAGGATTTCACAAGATTCGAAGATTAAGACATCTTCATTCACTCAAGTGAAAGCCTTGTCTCCGGAGAGAGAGAGAGAGAGAGAGAGAGAGAGAGAGAGAGAGAGAGAGAGAGAGAGAGAGAGAATAAACCTTACATCACAAAAGCACAAGGTCGAATACGGCAGACAGGGGTACAGCATCGAAAAGCCGTCAGTACAGGATTATAGAAAGCAAAGACGTCTGAGAAAACGGCTTCATTACAAGATCGTTGAATCAGTTGTCATTTTAGTAAATCATTTTCTAATTTCCGAAGGATTTTCCCGTTCATCAACTCCAGAGAACGCGATGCCTAGTGTTCTTCTCGTGCCCTGGATCTCTCTCTCTCTCTCTAAAATACTGATATGGACTAGGCCTACCTCAATATTCCTCAAAGAATGTCATTCCTGTAATGATTCCAGGGCGTCAACACATTAAAGTCAAAATGCTGAAATTCGAGCATATTATAATGAAATGCTACAGATACGAAGTCTATTTATATAGAAAATACTGTATATGTACAAATCATCACCTATATGTAGTATGAATGTCAAAGTGATCTCCCCGAGTTGTTTTATCCACGGAGCCATCCTCTCTCTCTCTCTCTGAAGGAAAACGGCTTCATACTAGAAAGAAAAATAATTAAAAAGGAAAGGGAAAGAGAGAGAGAGAGAGAGAGAGAGAGAGAGAGAGAGAGAGAGAGAGAGAGAGAGAGAGAGAGAGAGATGATTACTGTTAATTAATATTATTGTCCGTTACTTTCTTGTTAGGTCCACATTTGAGCAAAGGGTGAAAGATCGACTTCTTAGTTCTGGAACACAAGAGAATTTGGGAGACCTTTCGAAGGCTTTTCCTGGAGGCAGACAATACTGAAGGTTCCTCCCCCTCCTCCTCATCCTGCAGCAGTAGCAGCAGGAGAAGGCTTTAGAAACCCAGTTGTGAATGAATTGGAAACCATTGGAACCAATTAAATTTCTGGAAGTGCTTGTTTAAAATATATAAAAATGTATATGTTTCTTATTGTATTAAACCTATTGTAATCTGAATATTGCAAAAGGCGTTTTTTAATAAAGAAGATAAAACTACACTATTAGTGATTTCATATACATATATACATATACAGTATATATGTATGTGTGTGTGTGCTGTCATTAGTACTATGGTGGAAAGCTTTCGAATCACACGTGACATTTGTTAGTTCATTTGTCGACTACATATCAACTGCTGGCCTGTTAGCAACCTCTCTCTCTCTCTCTCATAAATAACAATATTGTAACTTATTTTTAATAAGCTCTGCACATACACATATATAAATTTATATATATATATATATTCATTGATAATGGAGCAGTGATAGTATGAAGTAAGATTTATCCTGTGTTGTCTTTTCTATGGATCCAGCCCCGTCAGGGGAAACGCTTTTAATTAAAAAGGAAAAGAATAGGGTGTGATGTGAAAAGGAAGTTCTTGAGAGAGAGAGAGAGAGAGAGAGAGAGAGAGAGAGAGAGAGAGAGAGAGAGAGAGAGAGAGAGAGAGAGTCACCGTCAGTTATCTATCTTGTCAGTGAAACAGACAGAGGGAAACTGTCTCCACATTTAATATCTGCTTAGAAGATTTTAGAGTGTGCTCTTACTGTATCCCTCTCCCTCTACACACACACACACACACACACACACACACACACACACATATGAGCCGCCTCCTCTAGTGAAAGTATTCTAAAGTATAAGCAGTGGTTTTAAAATGAACTTAAAATTAACATAAAAAGCACATTTAACTTGAAACATTTTCACTGGGAACGTAATTGTTTTCACAAAAACAGACACGTGGCATCGTTTTTGACCTGTGCTGCCAAATCTCAGTTTCTGGGTACGTGGTTGGCAGAGGGCATTTATAGAAGGTCAGAGGTTACTTAACCTTAAACCTGGTCGCACCCTAGCGACCATATAGAGTTTTTAATAGACATTAGAACATAAAGGTCTATTGAGCCACGGCCACCTGCATCCGTGGCTTCCCAGCAGACCACTTCTGGGGATGAAATCTCCCGAGGGGATTTATCAGGGGATTAGAAGGTCTGTAGGAGGTGTCCCTGGTGAGAAGAGAGAGAGAAGCATCAGCACATTAAGGTTACGGAATGCTTTCATAAACTTTCCCAGGCAACATTTTCATGCAATGTAACACAAGGGAAGAAAGCCTTCACCTTGTTAACTCTCTCTCTTCCTCTCCACAACAATGAATCAAACCACGACGGATTCACTTATGCGAAAGCCTTGTCCATGGGGGGAGAGAGAGAGAGAGAGAGAGAGAGAGAGAGAGAGAGAGAGAGAGAGAGAGAGAGAGATTGAGAGAGAGAGTTAACAAGGCTCTGAAAAGGAATCGACACAAACAACAACCATCAAAAAGCAAAGCTTTTGTGCAGAGTGACACAAACGCTTCCGAAAGTGTTGACGACAGAAATAGATTTGCGCTGTACGTATATTTCGAAAAGCTTTGAAATATCAGGAATATCTAAAATTACCAGAATATAATACATTTCGAAATAAATTACAAAGTAACCTTGTGATTTCGAATGCGTGAATAAATTACGAGATATTAATAACGATTTTTTTTTTCAAAATTACTGGATCCTTTGCAACGAAACGGACGACGCAGGTGACAGCCGAGTTTATGTAGTCGTTTTAACGTCCATCTTTCCTCGACGAGGTGATCTTCGCCTGGGAGGACCTCGACGAGTTAATCCTTACTTTTAAAATATATTTTTTCCAAGAAGTAGTCGTTTCCCTAATATGGGGTTGCTCTAGACTGAGAGAGAGAGAGAGGGAGGGGGGGGGGTGCGCGATGGTCAGTACTGCTGTATTCGGCAGCTTCATCCGAGAGAACATGTCGCTTGTCATAGTCTGCTCCACTCATCACCAGCTTTCCTTCTTCCCGATGTTTGCGCGTTGATAGATGATTGCACAGCCACTTTCAAATATGATGATGATAATAAATGCCATTGCAATCATCATTCAGCGGTCCTTCTCTCGCAATGTGCTCATAGCTTCCGTCACTGGCAATGGAGGCGATATTATTATAAGAATTGAAAGCGAAAAGTTATCTCTCTCCGCTGGGTGGCGAGAAGTTCGTCCGGTTTACCCACTAACAAATTCTTGTACAGTGGATTTCATATATTATGATATACACTGTCATACTTGGCATTCCATTCTCTTTCTTCTGTTGTATCCTCACAACGTCCATCAGTGGTTCAAGTCGACGAGATATGAAGTGTTAAAAATAGATCAGAACTGCTGTGACTTCGCCCGGCCAGATTCTGAAGGAGGTCATAAAGACCAATCTGTCTAACTGGCTTCATGCTATTCTCGCCCTTATTGTCTCCGCCCATAAGGCCGCTTTCTGTCCGGCATAGTTTGTTAGGTTACGATTTGATGATACTTTTTCTCCCTCGCCATATACACGCTTGATTCTTGACCAGTTGAAGTGAATTCATTGGGCTTTCTTAATTCTCTCTCTCTCTCTCTCTCTCGCTGTTACGATTCCAGTTAAAATTTTCGAGCTTAATGCTCGTCGTGGAAGAGAGTATTTTCAAAGTCTCTGAAGCCGGTGAGAGAGAGAGAGAGAAAGAGAGAGAGTCCCAGTGCACCCGAAGTGTGGAAATGACGTCACTGATATGCTACTGCTATCTTGTGCACACTGGGCTGAGGCTGGAGTGGGGAATCCACTCGTAAAAACGTCCACACTCTGCGCTGAAAAAGTGTCTGCCAGTTCAAATCTAATAATAAGTTATGAAAATGTTTGACTCTTTTATGATATAAGTCTCACACACCCAAATATCTATAAAAATAAATTACTAATATCATTCTTTTTGCTCTTTGGATGCGTTTGGATATTTATAAGTTGCCTGACTGGCATTGGTGGTTCCTGTGCCAACCGAGATCCCGAAGAGCCAGATCTTCTTCTTCTTCTTCTTCTTCTTCTTCTTCTTCTTCTTCTTCTTCTTCTTCTTCTTCTTCTTCTTCTTCTTCTTCTTCTTTTTCCCGGTGGAAACTGGCTCCAGCGCCAACCCGCCTTCAGCGACCTATTCTGAATCATTTCTAATCTCGCCCTCAACAAAATCCACATTTATTTCTTTCCATAATACTATTGAGTCTTCTTATTTGGCTAGTTTTGATGGCATATTCATTTGAAGATCACATGAAATATATACCGTAAACATAAATTCATTCTGCCTTCTGGTAGCAAATTACTCTTCAGCGATGAACTCGACAGCTTTGTAATACACATTGCAATTTTTGCATGTGAAAATGATTGGTGTGTGTGTGTGTAATCAGTCTGATTATTCTACAGCCACAGTGACATCAACTCTTGAAAGGGACGGGGTTTAATGGTTTCATAACTTTAATTCGTATAGCGTTATAATGTAGCAGAAATCCTAGGCCTAGTCTATAGGTGACAGAGCTCATTTTTTCGGTGTCAGCGGACATTCATTGCCCTAAATAAATGATTATGTGTATATAACAATGATAAATGTCATTGTATTGTAACTTCCAATATCTGTTCTCTCTAAAAGTGAGACTTTGCACGATGCGGTGGTACTGAAATCCTCCGGTGCTGGTCGTTTCGGCCGTAAGTCACTTAGGCCGTAACATCCAAAACAATGTAAGATGATATGTTTGTGGTATTTACCATTATTATTTCATGTTTTACGTACAACCCCAAGGGGCTGGTACTAAACACGGCGCCCATTTTGCACGTAAACGTGCTTACGACCTAAATGAATTACGGCCGAAACGACCCGAATGCAAATTTTCTTGTAAAATGAAATGGCTCAGTACATGAGCCTAGGTCTAGAATATGTTGTCAGTTGACTTTACTCTGGAAAATAAGACTTTGTTGCAACACCGATACTTACAATTATTAAATTTGCAGCTTCTAAATATTTCTTATGAAAGTGATTGCAATGATGTCATTGCAACGATACAATACAGCGATCATTCTTTTTTAAAGTTCACGTGCGAGCATATAACCCACTGTGTTAGTCAGCCCAAGATATGGGTCTAGTCATCACAGTTATGGCACTAATGCCGGATTGAACACCATCTTAATTCCATCGTTATATTTCATTAGGAAGATGTAATCAGTGTCTTTTATATATATATATATATATATATATATATATATATATATATATATATATATATATATATATATATATATATATACTCTCTTGGTTAAAAGTGAGTGAGTCCAAGGAAATGACTAACAAACCTTTTCACATTTGAATTTTACCCAGTTGGACTAACCGTTGATTATCAAATAGATTTTGCTTATTTCAGATCTTATGCACGTTGTCAGATTTCATTGATGTATTGCTTGCAATTGATTGTGCCTGGTAAGCGCAAGCTTTGAGACGCCTGGCTAAACGAAGAAGACTTTCAGTCTCGGCTAGAACCTGCTGAAGGAAGGAAGCCCAGAAATGGCTTCTTGCAGAATCTGCCACAAGGAACTCAGTGCCGAATTGACATGCACCAGAAGACATGAAACGAGTAAAATCCTTCTACAAAATGAGCGGGCAACTGATCTCGGACAGTCAGAAGAGCTCGGAGGAAACCAGAGCAACAGCAGCACTCCCAATGGAGTGATCATTACTGCCATTCTACTTGCGCGTTTCATAGCAGCAAATCATTCGCCATGGACCACTGCCCACAAGTTGGTCGGTTTGAGGAAGAGGATGTTCCCCGACTCTGCTGTAGCTCGGGTTTGTTTATTCAGGAAGCGTACAAAGTGTACAGATGTGATTAGAACCATATGACTCAAATAATGCTCAAGGTCCTACTGGACAAAATTTATATTCTCTCTCAATAGATGCGTTGACAAAGTGTGATGATATTCCTCTCGGTAATCTCATGGGATTTGCAGCTGATGGTGCATCTAACATCTTGGGGGAACATAATTCCCTGTGCATTAGACTCAAGATCTTGTTGGCAGGACTGACTGTATTCAAATGTATGTGCCATTCTATTCATCTATGTTCTTCAGAGGCCGCAAAGGATCTTCCTCGTCATTGTGAAGCTTTGCTTCGCTGTATAATGACATTTTTTGCATATAGTTAAAAAAGGCAACATGGTTGAAAACTTCCACAGGGATTTTGTAACATTATAAGCCTCACAAAATGCTCCTTCCTTGTCAAACTCGCTGGCTTTACTTGCATGAAGCAGTTGAAAGGGTTCTCGAACAGTGGAAGCCTTTCTTGAGCTTTGTGCTTGAGTCAAATTGAGGAGAGAGAACGGTTGGTTAACAGCAGTGCAGCAGATATATATTATGTTGAAAGGATGGGGGATCCAGCGGTTTTTCTATATTTGACTTTTTTAGAATTAATTTTGCCAAAATTTAACTAAGTCCTTCAAAAAACTTCACCCACAATCCATTTGATATTTGATAGAATAAATAAGTTATATAGGTCTCTACTGAGTACTTTTTGTCAGCCAAACATTCTTCAGAAATATCCTTTGATGAATATTGATTAATGCCATGGCAGTAACTATGTTCCACTGAACCAACTTTCTCTTGGAGCACAGCTTCTTCACAGCTTGTCTCAGAAACAGTGCTTCCTTCAAGAACCCTGGGATGGTGCGGGTTGCTCAGTACAGATGTATGTGGAAGACAGTTTTGTATTTCTGTTTGTGTTGCAGTTAGGAAAAGGTTTGATCTTGGCAACCCTTCCTGGGAAACGGTTTCATTTCTATCAGTCAACAAGGCTTCAGATTACCGGTCAAGAATAGCAGCCATGCCATCTTTACAAGACACAGTTCAACTGGTCCCCAACTGGTCCCCAGAACAGAGGCAGAACACAACCAGAAGTCAGATGTGATGCAAGGCAGAGTTCAGATTGCGTCCCAGTGCCAGACGAAATAAGGCATGAAAAGAATATTGAGGAATTTCATAAAGGGTTGGGCAATCCAAAAGATGATGAAGGTAAGGTCATATTTTCAGCATTATCAAATTTGGCTCTCCATATTCCATCTTGACCAACATCAAACGCTGATGCAGAGAGAGAGAGTCTTCAGTCAGTTCAGTCTTATAAAGACGAAGCTTAGGAATTCTTTGCAGTTGCCATCAGTTATTGCTCTCATGGGGGTGTCAGAGGAAGTCGAAAGGTTTGACTGAAGCTCTCAAAAATATGTATAAAGAAAAACCCCTTTTAAATGGCCTCATGAACATTCTCTTGTAACATCTCTGAAATCTACATTTTCTGTTGACATTATATATATGTGTGTGTTTATATATATATATATATATATATATATATATATATATATATATATATATATATATATATATATATATATATATATATATATATATATATATATACATATATTGCATTCTAGTATAGTATACTTATTTAACTTGTTGTAATAACTGTAAACTTGTTGTAAAAGATCCATGTTACTTTTTTCATCATCAAATTTAATAATTTTCATTCCACTTTTTTCACCACCAGATGAAAAGAGCATCGACTGTTGTTGAGAAGCTTAGATTCCTTTGCCCTCTCGTCTAAAACAAAAGAATACAAATCTAACCACATTTTTAAACAATATGAACTAAAAACAGAAAGGGTCAGCGTCTATCCTTATTCATCAGTAAAAAAAAAAGCTGGGAATTCATGCCATTAAGTTCTGAGCACTTAAAAGGTCAGGATGAACAACCAGTAATAATAATAGTTACTGGAGGAAGAACGGGATCCCTCCAGTCCAGTCCAGAGTCCCAACCACTACATCGAGGGAGTCGAGAATATTTGCATAACTGGCTGAGACCTCCTCCTCCTCCTCCTCCTCCTCCTCCTCCTCCTCCTCCATGGAGGGGTTCCTTTGCGTCCATTTCAAGGTAGTCTACTGTCTGTAGACAGTCGGTGTCTCTTGAGACTTCATGGCAAGTGGATGTTTTCGCGGGACGTTCTCGGGACCCGTCAGGAGGAGGCGGAGGCGACCTTTCTGACCGGAGGCAAATTATTAACTGACTTTATTGTTTATACATATATATGTATATATATATGCATATACACCTTGTATCTATATATATATATATATATATATATATATATATATATATATATATATATATATATATATATATATATATATATATATATATATATATATATATATATATATATACATACATACTCATGTATACTGCACATTATTTAATGAATGAAAATATAGGCCTGGAATGGAACTAAACTCTGTCTTTGATCATATGTATTTCCCCTCTCTCTCTCTCTCTCTCTCTCTCTCTCTCTCTGAAACTTGCTCTCTTTTTCTCTCTTGGTCTGTCTCTATCTCTCCCTGAATCTCTCTCTTTCTCCCCTTTTCTCTCTCCTTCTCTCTCTCTCTCTCTCTCTCTCTCTCTCTCTCTCTCTCTCTCTCTCTCTCTCTCTCTGTATATATAAAGGGTCTGTTTGTCTCTGAATTCTCAGGTCGACTCCCGAGGGATTAGCGGACCCCACACCCTCCCCCCCCCCGCCTCCTGTCTCTCCCGTGTGTCTGTGTTCCTTTCCCTCTTTCAGTCTCACTGGCTGTCTGGGTATTCTGGGGTATCTTGGGTCATTCTAAGTATTCAGGAGTATCCTGGGGTATTCTGGATATTCAGGGGTATCCTGGGGCATTCTAAGTATTCAGGGGCATTCTGGGTATCCTGGGGCATTCTGGGTATTCAGGGGTATCCTGGGGTATTCTAAGTATTCAGGGGCATTCTGGGTATCCTGGGTCATTCTGGGCATTCAGAGGCATTCTGGGTATCCTGGGGCATTCTGGATATTCAGGGGTATCCTGGGGCATTCTAAGTATTCTGGGGCATTCTGGGCATTCAGGGCTATTTAGTTGTATTCTGGGTATTCTGGATATTCATTTATATTCTGGAGTATTCTGGGTATTCTATGGTATTCTGGAGTATTCTGGGTATTCATTTATATTCTGGGTATTCAGGGGTATTTTGGGTAAAAGGATTAATAGGATCTGCCTTCATCTTGCTATATCGGAGATATTATTATTATTATTATTATTATTATTATTATTATTATTATTATTATTATTATTATTATTATTATTATTTCAAAGCTAGGGGCAAACCAAGTCTTGCAGGGGGTGGGTCATCAGTGTCTTGAGGGGGCAAGCATCCCCCCAGCCCCCTCCCCCTTAAATGACTCCCCTGTCCAAATATTTAGTGCCAGCTTAATATATATATATATATATATATATATATATATATATATATATATATATATATATATATATATATATATATATATATATATATATATATATATATATATATATAATACAAGTTTTTGTCTTTCATATTATATTACAGTAACTTACAACCCCCTATATGAGTATAACCATTTTCACAACCCCAAGTGGTTATTTTATGTATTGCAATCTCCCCCCGTGCAGTAATAAATAAATAAAGAAAGAAAGAAATAGAAGACAATTATTTTCTGCTGGAAATAGAAGGTAAATGACATGGGAGAATAGAATAGAAAAGTTGCCTAGTAGTTACTTTTAATATTCGTTTTTTATAGATTAAATATACATCAAAACTCAGTTTCTTCGTCTCGCCATATTTCTGTGTTTATTAATGAATATTCTTACAAAAAACTGTTGTGTAAATCGTTGAAATTACTTAAATATCGAGCATAAATGACGATACATTTAAGCGAAAGTTGCCAGTTTCTGCCTTCCTTTTGAACTGAAGCAGACGACAATTCAGCAGTATGACCACACGGTGTGAGTAACGATCTCATATTCTTCTTTTTTTATTGATAAATTAGGTAATTGAAGAGTAATATGGCAATAAATAATAAAATTAAATTTATATGAAAATTATTCATATAAATATTGATTTTTATTGTTTAGGTTATGTTGCAAAAAGAAATCAATTTTGTTTTGAAATTTGTAAACAAACCTTGGTTGCCATGGAAACTAGTAGTACTTTAGGGGCCAGTGACGTCATCTTTCATTCATAAAAAATATTCGATTTTCCCTCTAAATGATGTCAACATAATATCTTACAATACAACTTTAGTAATTGTCCCCAAAAGTATCTAAGTTTAAGGTCAAATCTAACTTTATCTTTACTTAATACTTAAAGATACTTTATTTAATTCAATAAATGTCTGTGCATTGTCTGGTTATTGACTGATAGAAGAATATGTCATGTTTTACTTTTATGTCTGTGTCAAGTTTCAAAGTTCATCTTGCTGTTTGTTTTACCAGACATTCATAGGAAAACACCTTTTAGATTTCTCAGTTTTAATAAAAACACTTCATTAATGGTAGTTTTTTATAATAATAAATAAAATATATTATTATTTATCTTCTATGTCATTGGACACCTTAATATAAGTATTTCTACATCGAATTATTTAAAGCTTTGACAATAGTCGTTTGCTCGACAAAGCCAAAATGTTAAACAGTTGCTTAAAAATATTTATATTTTGATTTATTTTAACAAATTAATCTTAAAAAATCAACAAATTTTAATTTTACTGAAAGCTAAAATATATATTAAACATATCTGTAGTATTAGATAGTTAAAATTCATTGTTATTTACGTAAAATCGAAGGTTAGATATTTGCGTAAACAAACAAAGTTATCAGGTAGGAATTATTGTTACTTTTATTTTTTTTTTTTTATTTTAGTTACTTAAAGTGCCAATAGGTAGCTATAGCGTCGCAGGCCCCATGAATTTCGTAAAAACGACGAACCTAAAGTTAATTACGAAGAATATTAATCTCAAACATATGATAAGTATGATGTTGAATGTAAATATAAAATATGATATTAAATGCAATCAAAATCTTTATGCAAATAATTCAAACACGAGCCTAAAGGGAGTTAACAAAGAATAAAGATATTAAATTTAACATCTTAGATATGATGTAGAATACGAATTTTGAATATGATATTAAATAAATATAACATATTTATTAAAGTAATTCAGATACATTAACGAATTATATTACGATTTCATATATTTTTTAAGTTTTTATTTTAGGCTCGTTGTCTCTCCTTTTGCCTGGACCCTAATGTAAACAAACCGAGCTGGGAAGAAGGATGTTCGCCAAAAGTCCTTCAAAATACGACTTATTTTTGGTAGTTATGCTTTTCCTCGGCTCGTCTCGTTCGAAATAACGTCCCATATTCGTTTACATAACGAATTTCCGTTGCTTCGTTCTTCAAATCTGCCTTACTTAACGAAATTAGTTAATTTATTACCATTTCTCGTCAGTCTGTCAGTGACTTTGCCACCATACCTAAGCTGAGTTCTGTACCTTAAGGCTTGCCTGTAGGGTCGCGGGAATGGGAAGGGGAATAAATATATTCCAGTCTTAGGTTAGACTTTCCCTGTGATGTTAGGCTAGACTAAGCTTCCTTGGTGATGTTAGGTTTGAATTGCAACGCAAGATCAGTCATTAATTGACACTCGAAATCCCCAGAAGGGAGTTGTAGGTTAGGCTAATGGGTGGAATTGCACATAAAGCTTCAATATGTTTGTGCAATTGCCTTTAAAGCTTCGATGTTTTTTTGAGTCTTTTTAAAGCTTTACTATTTTTTGGAGTCCTTTTTACAGCCTCACTATTTTTTCGAGTCCTTTTTTAACCTTTAATACAATTGTGGAATTGCTTGTTCATGCTCCGATACGCTTCTCCGTGCAATAGCCCTTGACCCCAGAGGCTTGCTGATTGGGTATTTCAGGGTGTCAGGGGAAGTTATTTAGCCTCCAAGAAATCTGCCTTGGTCGCCAGGCCTCTGTCAGTGTAGGCTGCCACATGTAGCCTACACTTCATTCACCCATTTGAGACTCTCATATTGACCTGAGAGTTTCAGTTTGATTTTTCTTTAAACTATTATTTGATACCAGTTTTTATGCTGTGATTGTAAGTCTCCTTAACATGATTTGTACGAAACTCATGCTGAAATCTGTCTCAACATAACTGTTCCTGGGATATTTACTGCCTGTTGCTTATGCTTCACCATTCATGAGAATTAGTCATATTTCTGCCTGTGACCCAAAAACTGAAATACAAAGTCCAATGGTGCAGGTAGCATAATGTCCTAAGCTGAAGGGAACCAGATATTAAGAGGGATGGAGGTCTTTGTAGCTACAAAGATAAGGGATTTGAAGGTTTAAGTATAAAATGCAGCAAATATTTTTATGTTCACAAGTTTATTTGAACTGAAAAGTTCTCAGGAGACTGAAGGAGGGTCAGAGAGTCTGGCTGCTGTGTTGGTGAAGAAGGAAAAGATTTGTTAGCTTAAATGGCATAGTCAGCGATGCTCATCGGAGCCATGGCAGTACTATGAATCAAAATACCTGAATCTCAGCTGTGGGCTGTGATAAGACTTACAGCATGTTAGTCAAGGTTAGGCTAGAAGGAACGGCATTATTATTTTGTAAGTTTAGTAAGAGTAACACAAATTCTAAACTGGAGCATTCAAATGAGAAATAGGCAAAACAGTTATCTTATTACAGTAATCAGCATATGAATACCAGTTCATTTTGTGTTGAATTAAAACATGTTGTGGGTTGTAAAATTCATGGTAATGGATTGTTTGCGGTGTGTAAACAATAAAAATTTGATGATTTATGATTAGCCTACTATTAGTCTCTTTCATGTTTATTCATATGTGCCAATTTCTACTGGATTTAAATAGTTTTTAAGTGAAATGCGATATCCATTTTGTAAGTATTAAGTTTTTCACAGGCCTGGGTTAGTGATTTTCCAATCTTGACTGATCACATAATGTTTCTCCCTTTATTGAATAATGTATCGAAATTTGAATCTATAAAATCATTGCAAGTTAAACTAGCTATATAGACCCTCTAATAAGGAGGGTTGATGTATTTGTGTAGCTTAATGCTTTCTTTTTAACTTTCAGTAAATAACATGTGCAGGATATCAATATATGAAGTGTTATTTTATACATTTATGTATTTTTGAATAAATCTCTTAACTTGAATGTTGGGTTTAAAATACAGGTTAGGTTAGGTTAGGAACTATGTGGAATTGCTGCTAAATGTAAGAGACCTAGAAAGTATTCCAGTGCAGCCTGTCATACAATGTCTGTGTTTCTTAATGGACTTTGTTACATATCAGAAAGGGCAGACTTCCCTTCCCTCCTAAGTGTCTGTTAAGGTGAGATGCTATTATACTTTTGAAAGACTTCTTAATACTCAGTGTGTCAAGATGTGGCATAGCTTGTTTCAGCTGTTTAATATAATGAATAAAATACATTGCAAGTGTCCCATTCAAATAATGAAAAATGAACTCACCAATTCAATCATTATTCTGTGGTACATGGTATTCAGTAGAAAATATCATGCATCACAGAATAGTTGTTTATTTGGTGAATTAATTTTTATCATTAATGCAGGTAATCTGTTGGAATATGATATTGTGATGTGTGTTATTTTATTGTGTTAAATAGCTGGAACAAGCTCTGCCACATCTTGACACAATGAGTATTCAGAATTTCTTTCAAAAGTATAGTAGCAGCTCAGCTTCACAGACAGATGCTTGGAAAGGGAAGCGGTGTGCGTGTGGCCTTTCTGATATGTAACGGAGTCCGTCCAGTAACAGAGACATTGTATGATAGCCTGCACTGGAATATTTCCTAGGTATCTTACATAGTTCCTAAACTAACCTGTACTTGCGCTCAACATTCAGTGTAAAAGAGAGATTTAAAAGTGTGTCACATCCAAAATGGTACTGAAAGGAAAATAATCATGATATGGTTGGTAGCTGATAAGTAGAGAAGTCTGCCAAGTGGAGGTGCAGAATTGTATTAGACATGTGACACTGGTTAGGGTCATTTTTCCTGAGATGTTTAGAAGTAATGTCAATGTAAATTTCTGTATGTCTGTCAGGCCACAGCAGTATTGTTTGTTTTAGTTATGAACTCTGGAGCTGAATAATTTGGTTCTGTACTTCAACTTAACAAACTGTAATGAATGCTTTCCATTGCCTCACAGCAGCTGCACAACCTAAGAAATTGTGCTCCTGTAAAGGAGCAGTGCCGTCAGTGCATCTCATGTGGTGCACTGTAGTCACTACAATGTTCTTTGTAGTGTCCCCTCGGCCCCTAGCTGCAACCACTTTCATTTCTTTTACTATACCTCCGTTCATATTCTCTTCCTTCCATCTTACTTTCCTGAACCCTCTCTTTAACAGTTGTTTCATAGTGCAACTGTGAGGTTTTCTTTGTGTTACACCTTTCAAACCTTTTTACTGTTCATTTTCCTTTCAGCACTGAATGACTGCATAGGTCCCAGTGCTTGGCCTTTGGCCTAAATTTTATATTCTGTTCTATTCTAAGGAACTGTGCAGTAATTTTCTTGGCAGTCAAAGACTTTTTTATCAATAATGATTTGTGTTGAATCCTTTTTTTAAAATAAGGAATTAATTTAGATTCCTTCTTTACAGCCCCAGCTTGCTTCAGGACCTACAGTTGTTTTGCTTAAGTCATTTCAATACATCCATGAAGTTTATTTTACAATAATGTCTATAACGAAAAAATTTATAGTTTTTGCAATTGATGCCAGGGCATATAACTAAAGTTCATTTTTTTCCTCCTTCATAATGCTAAAATCAGATAGAGCACTTGATATGTCAGTGAACCCAGTCTTTAACGCAGAACTGCAGTAAGATAGGCAGTCTGTTTTTGCAAATGTATTGTTTGAGATATGTCGTCACGTCTTCAATAAAGTTTTGGTGAACCCTTTGGTTAAACGGGATATCACTTATTGCTTTTGTGGTAAATGAAAATTGCAAAATTAGAATGTCAGGTTACTTATAATTGCAAAATTAATACATTAGGTTAGGTTATTGGTAATATATTAGAATCATGACATTAATATGTTCAGTTAAGAAAATAGCAAAACAAATAGGTAAGGCTAATTACAGATCGTGCAAGATATTTGAAGGATGTACATGTAAACTCCATTCCGGTTGCAAAAAATAATGAATTCCCATCAGTGTAATGCAAAAGCAACAGTTTCAGCAATAAAACTTGCAAACGTTTAACATAATTAGATTTTAGGTTTAAATTGTTAATGCGGGTGCTGCTTGGGTGGGGTCAAATTAACTTTATAGTGGTATTGAAATGACTTCAGTTTGAACATAAACGACTCTAGCAAAACGACCAGACTCTGAGGGTTCAGTTCCTGATGTCGAGGAAAGTGGTAATCAACAGGACTCGGCCATTGAAATTGGTAAGTGCTATGACTAATTTTGAACATATTTTTCTGATGTGGTTCAATAATCTAACTAAAAGAGTGGATACAAATGCAAAAATATTTACTTTATTTTTTGTTTAACATGTGTTTCATTTATACAAGTACGTATGGAACTCAGTTTGGGAGTAGGTTAGTAAGGTTTAAGCAGTACTGAAGTCTGCTTTACCCACCAAAATTTTCAAATGAATGAATAAGTAAATGACTAGGGTCAGGAACTGCACCCTGAGAGTAATGTTGTGAACTTAAACATGTAGAAAAATGTTGAATTAAATCTGCAAGAGAGTCAATCCCACTTGATATTTGCACATTTGGTTACATCAGAGACAGAAGGGGATTGGAGTTTTATCAGGATTTGAAGGCTGTCATGGTTTCTATTCTCTCAGGAACCAGTGCTGAATATATCAAGAGGGAGCAGCAGTCCAGTTAAGCAAATTTTTTTGGGGGGTGGTGGGGGGAGTCAGTCACACAATTTCTACTTAACCTAATTTTACTTACAAACAATCCTCAACCACAAGTTTCCTCAGAATTCCCGTGACCAATACTTTACTGGGATTCCCTACCTAACCACATGCCCTAACCTCCAGTCAGTCCAGGGACGCCCTAATAGACATACACAACTTGATCATCACCAGTTCACACAAACAACTTTTTGTCTTGAACATAAACCCAACACAGTATCTACAGTTAGCATTATAGAAAGAAAAAGCAAATCGTAAGGAATATTTACTCAATTACATTTTATTTTTTACTAACACAACCTAGTACATACATATGCATAACCAGCCAGCATTCGAATGAGATGGGAGAAAAGTTTTCTTCCTTTTAAAATTGGTTAACTCAAAGCGTAACTCTGGGGAAACTTGATTCAGACATCAATT
This sequence comes from Macrobrachium rosenbergii, assembly GCA_039081455.1. Classification (NCBI taxonomy): domain Eukaryota; kingdom Metazoa; phylum Arthropoda; class Malacostraca; order Decapoda; family Palaemonidae; genus Macrobrachium; species Macrobrachium rosenbergii. The sequence continues at coordinate 121,889 of JANJGK010000993.1, read as the reverse complement.
TCTTCATACTGTTCACTATGCCCCACTCAATTGCAGTAATTACATCAAACCTCAATCACTGTACTGTATACAAATGATGTCTTTATTGCACTATATATACTGGGAACTACTTCATCCAAATTCAGTAGCTTCAATCACCAAGCGTCAGTCAAGCCACACTCACAAGGGGCAGACTTTTTTTCTCACAACATTCCTGTAGAGAAAAGTCCATTACTAAAACGAGAGCTGTGAACGATGGCTACCAACAAAAAAATTCAAATTAATTGAAGAACACTAAAAAATCAACATGGTTTATTTTCAGACATTAATTATCTTTTAACACTACATTCTCCTCCCTCTTTTTGGCCATTGTTCACTCTCGTATTTCAACTCTCATACTGTCTTATGTTTTTGTTCTAGTATTTAAGTGAAATCTATCCAGCAGAGTATTGACACAGGGTATAAAGTAGTATGCAAATTACTATCAATTAATCAGAATCATTTCTATTTTTACTACTGTCCAAACTATCATACTGTACTTACTTTCTACTGTACTGCTTCCTAAATCTGTCTTATCACTACTGTCCAAGCCAACCTGATATCTAGCTAACTGTTCTAAAATTCCCTTACTAACTATCAGACAACTTTCTCCAAATCACTGGAACTCTTCCCATAAGACCTTATCAGCATTGTCCATTACTGTACTTTCTGCATTGTAGTCTTTCTCCTGTCTGCATCATTTCCTAGTCCATCAGAATTGTCTTCTTTCTTGATGGAAAACAGACATCTACTAAATGTATGATCTGGTTAATTATCTATCTCTACTAATCCTTCAGCCTGTACTCCTATGCTCACACCATCCTTCCTTTTTCTATCTTTTTCCTCCTTTTTCCTACTCGTACTGTCTCTATTGAAACTGTTTCTCTCCTGGAAAATCATCTTGCTTGCTCACATCATCCTCCACTCTTATTTGCAGCCATTCATTCACCGGATGACTCTTCACATACTCCGGAGGTTCATGCCACTTTCGGAACTGACTAATCTCCCATACATATCCACCTTCACCCTCAGACTCCAACAGATAATTCACTCCACTCAGCCACACTTGAGCCACAAAATAAGGCCCCTCATATTTTTCCCCAGGCTCACTTACATTCAGTCACGAACCACTCGTGCGCTCTTCTCCAAACACCTCTATCATCGTTCTCAGTCAGCTGCATCGAAGGCTTCGTGAATCTTTCAAAGTTCATAACTTACTGACTTGGGGACATTCTTAGACTCGTGTGGGCACTGACAGTATAGATTCATAAGGCTTTTGCAAGACAGGTCCCATTCATTTTCCCTATCACTCATCATATGTAACAACTCGCTCAACGTCCTGATTGTTCCCTCAGACAACCATTTACTCTTGGCATATACAGGGTTGAGTACACATGCTCCATCCCCAGTCTTTCAACATACATTCAAACACTCTTCCAGTGAATTCAGGTGCATTGTTGTTCAAAACTGTCCTTAGCTTACTTACACACATTGGAAACATTACTTTACGTGCAATGTTTGCAACAGTCTCACTTCTTTTATCAATTTTTGGTACTGCATAGCAAAGTTGCTTAGGTGATCTGCCACAACAGCCAGTCCCACATTCCCCCCTTACTCACAGGCAGTGACAAACAAGCTATCACCACCATATCAAACAGCTCTTTCATACTCAGCCTCAAAGCAGGAGGGCTTGCATATACTCTCTGATATTTACCCTCCTGACATGCTTCGCATGCAGTCGCCACATCTGTACAAATCCACGGGCTAAACAAGTGTTCTTTCATACACTCTGCTAGCTTAAACTTCCTCCATAAGGCCATACCTGTTGTACAATTTTGTGAATACCTATCGTCCCAAAAACTGCAAACACCGGGATACACCTGTTCTCACCTGCTGACTTCCTAATGAAATAAACTTTTCCCTGGCACCACGCAAGCCAGTTACTAAATCTTCAAAACTCTCTCAACATCACCCCCCAATCATTGTGGGAATCCTAAACTACCTGCACTCACTCAAGCAGTTCTTGTATCACAGGGCAAACCGTTTGCATCTCCTCCGTATCCTCAAGAGTCAACAAATCAGTCTCGCCCATTCTCACATCCATCATCCCCACAAAACGTACCACACATACTTGCTCATTCTGCATGTGCGAGACCACGCGCCCATCTTTCTGCAACACTTCACTCCCCATGTCAGCTGCAGTGTCATTCCTCAAAAAGTCCAATCAAAGGACAAAAAGGCATTTGCTCATCACTCACAACCACAAATTCATACTTAACTTTCTCCAACTCTCCCACAATCAACAAAAACTCCCTCTTCCCATGCTCCAACCTGTCCTTTGCCCAGATTATGCGGAACCACATAATCACATCTACGCTCAACATTCCTTGTACACTTTTCCATCTCCCTACCGACATTTGCACTTACAGTACTTGGGCTCCAGTATCAACCAAACCACAACATTCATTCCTGTTCAAGTCAACCAATTCAATCACCTCTTTGCCTTCCTCATCCCCACTTTCATTTGTCAAGCGTTGTCTTTCCTCAAAATCATCCACACACTCATAGCCCTTCTTTTCCACAATCCAGTTGTAGTGCACCCCACTCAAACGCTTCAAATGCAACACATACTCCCCTTTCACACTCTCTGCTCGACACACTAAGGGTTTCTCCACTTCATAATGCAAGCACACACAGTCACACAGTACAAGCAACTTACAACCAGCAGTACTTCTTGTATTGGAAATACACCAGGTTCACACGGAGCTCAGCTCTTTAATATAAGCTTGGACTTTCTGCATTCTGATCTGTTCGGCCTTCTTACATGCTTCCATCATCACTTCATTTTCATCTGCAGTTGTCAGAACTCTTTCTCCAAACCATCACTCACCAAATCTTCCAATCCATTCCAAACACTTTCAAACATGGAATCACCACCTCCCTCCTCTTTCAACACAACCAGTCCTTTTGGCATACTCAGGATTGATGCTTTCTTCCCTACTACCTTTCTCACTCCCAGATATTCTTGACATCACACCAACTATCGCCTTCCTTCCTCCTGGTACATGCAGTACTCAGTCACAAAATCAAGCTCACTCAAGTCCTCCACAGTCTGTGCTAATCTACTATCCACATTCTTCATATGATGCAAGTAAACCAATTTGTGGTGATCCTTTTTACACAAAACCTCATCCCGAACAAAAATAATCGCAAAGCTTTTAAACAAAACCTAAATGCTCTGCTTAACTAAATCCCTCACTTACATATGCAGTCACTGTTCCTTTCAGTACCTGCTTCTGCATCAGACATCCTCCCATTGAATAACCACTGGCGTCAATATACACTTCAAGCATTTTTGCCTCTGGCCATAATTAGGGATGCTAACTCCACATCCTTACCTGCTTCCTCTTTCAACTTCTTATATGCTTCTATCATTCTTTGATTCCACCCCAGCACCATACTCTTCCTCTTTCCAGTCCACTCCGTTAACGGTTTAGGAATCCCTGAGCAATCCTTCACAAACTTCCTCCCAAACTCAATCAGACCCAAGAATCCATGCAACTCCTGAACTGTCTTAGGTCTGGGAAACTTCCTCACCTTACTCACAAACTTGTCACTCTTTCTCACCCCTGAATCACGCACTACACGGCCCAAGAACTATACTACTTCATTCCTAAACCATTCACACTTGGCCAGTTTTAACTTCACACCTACTTCCTTGAGCTTTCGCAATACCACGGTCACCATACCCACATGCTCTTCAACAGTCTTGCTCGAAATCAGAATATCGTCAGTGAACACAATAACTCGGTCCTTTGGCAATTCAGTCAACACCACATTCATGCGGGTGGGAAAGTGGTGGGGCATTAGGTAAACCAGAACTAAAATTTTTAGATTGGCATCTGATAATATTCCCTCACCAGATCCAACTTACTGAATACTTTCCTCCCATTCATACTATACACAGACATTCTGACACTACACACATCGGAAAACGATCTTTAACAGTCCCTTCATTCCTCCTTCTATAATCAGTACACATTCTCAAACTTCCATCAGGTTTCCTCAATGGCACAGTTGGACTGTTCCACTCAAGCTGAGTTGGGGCTCAATTACACCTGCTCGCTCCAACTCCTCACCATACCCCCTCTATCTCCTTCATAACCGAAAGAGGAAAGTGACTCTAAACTCAGGCAATTTAGCCCCACCAAAATCATGATCACCCTACTTATCACGTCTCCTCATCCACAACAGATCATATACTGGCCTCTTGTCTTGATCTCTGAGACCTCTGTCAGACCTCCACAGATTCTCCACATCCAGTACATATCCCATCGTATACCTGCAAGATTCGTCTTGCTTTGTGATTGGGCCTATCCCCATTCAACACAAACATCATGGATACTTATCACTTGAACTGCTTCCCATGTACGGTTGCCATTCCCCTTCACACTAACTCTCTTGCCTTCTTCCCTCCCTTGGGATTCCCACATCATCAGCAGCTTACACTTCTACCTCATTTATCTTCTTCACTCTCACACAACCACCTCCATTTAAGTACCGCTTCACTCTAGCACTTCTGTCTCCCTTCTTTTGTCATGGTTTGCCACTATCTCATTTTCTCTCAGAAACGGATGACCTAATAACACATCCTACTGCTCACTGTCACTATCTGCCACGTAAAACTCCTTCGTCCATACTCACACCACCCATACCACACACCTCGGTACTTTTAGCCTCTTAGGGGCTCTCCAGGCATTACTTAAGGTTCTTTGCAGTGTCCCTTCAGTCCCTAGCTGCAACCCCTTTCATTCATTTCTCTGTACCTCTGTTCATATTCTCTTTCTTCCATCTTATTTTCCACCCCATCCTAACAGTTGTTTCATAGTGCAACTGTGAGGTTTTTCTCCTGTTACACCTTTTAATCCTTTTCACTGTCAATTTCCGTTTCAGCATTGAATGACCTCATAGGGCCCAGCTCCTGGCCTTTCTATATTCTATTCTATTCTATTCTGTTCTGTTTGATACTTTTAGGAACTGCTGGTACCTGCAAATCCCCAATCCCTGTCACGTAACATATGTGGTTATAAGGTTCTTTGGCACCTGGCAGATTTTCATATACATTCTTGTACAAGATACTCACAGCACATCCAGTATCAGTCAAAGCTGACAACTCCACTCCCCGACATTCCATCCTGACACTCAAACACTTACTTACATTTCTCACCAAACTTACAGCCACGAACGCAAAACGCACTCACATTCGTCACTTTCGCACCCTCAGTCGCTGGGGGGTCACCCTGATGAACACTTAACAATCTCTCGCCATATATCCCAACTTCCTCCACTTGTAACATCTGACTGGTTCCTCCTCTGTAGTACATTCCCTCATGCAATGTCCTACTTTGCAGCATGGAAAATGGGCTTCTGATGCCCACCTACATTCTTTCTTCATATGTCTTTCTCTTCCACACCTATGACATTTTGTTTCCTGTACCTTTCTTCTCATACCACTGGCCACGTTCATTCTACTGTTATTTCTATCACGGCTCGTACTTTGGCCATAGCTCGCACTTCTACTTGTGTACCACCTAATCTTACCACTGCTTTGGTCTATGCCCCTCGAGTTCCTACTCATTCCATCCATTGTATTCGACTCTGCTGGCCCCGCGTTCGATTCTCCGGCCGGCCAATGAAGAATTAGAGGAATTTATTTCTGGTGATAGAAATTCATTTCTCGGTATAATGTGGTTCGGATTCCACAATAAGCTGTAGGTCCCGTTGCTAGATAACCAATTGGTTCTTAGCCACGTAAAATAAATCTAATCCTTCGGGCCAGCCCTCTCCAGTAGAGCTGTTAATCAGCTCAGTGGTCTGGTTAAACTAAAGTATACTTAACTTCTTACAAAATCATTCATGGTGTTCAAAAACTAGCCTCCGCTGCATCTGGGTATGACTCACGTACAGTCTCACCCTGAAATCCATTCACTCTCCCCCCATATGCTCGCCTTCCATTCCACGTGCCTTCTTCCACATCCTCAAACTCAAAGTCCTCCTGCTCCTCCACTAACTCCAGCACCTCATTCCACTTCAGTCGCTCATTCTTCCATCCCATCTTTTCCTTCCGCTTAGCATCACAGACTCTGCGACATGATCAGGAAGGTGGCCAGAAACTTCTTCATCAACATATTATTATTATTGTTTATGTCTTGATCTCAGTTTCAAGGTGAGGGGCATCCATTGACACTTTCGTCCTTTCCCATCTTTATGTCCTCAAACTCATTCTTTTTCTTATACCTTATCCCCTTTCACTCTCCTCACCTGATCAGCCACCCTCTCTCTCACACCTTCAAACCCCCGTCCTCCTCCTCCTCCTTCTCCTTCTCCTCCTACGCTCTTAATTAATCGTCTGGTAAGAGTCCAACCATTTTCCCTGTAGGAGCTCACCCAATCCTTGAAACCAATGCTGCTCACTCTCTCCAAACTCTTCCGAGCAGTATCTTTCATACTCTCTCACTCCCGCATCACTCCAACTCTCTCTCTCTCTCTCTGTTTCTTCACTCACTCCTGACTCACAGCCGTCCTTACTCACTGCCACAGAGAGAGAGAGAATCTTAGTGACTGAGTGAGTTATACTGGCCAAAGAACTGAAACTGAAAATGGCAAATGTCAACCTTATGGCTACAGTAATAGCATATGCTGACTCTCTCTCTCTCTCTCTCTCTCTCTCTCTCTCTCTCTCTCTCTCTCTCTCTCTCTCTCTCTCTCTCTCTTCCACTTCCAGTTCCAGTTCCACTTCACCCTCTTTAGTTTTGCCGTGGTGGGCGAGGAGGGAGGAAGGGAAGTATAGGCAGAGAGAGAGAGAGAGAGAGAGATAGCTGAACACCCCTCCCCCCCTCCCCCTGGGGATCTCAACTTCCCCTTGGAAGAACGATAATAATAATAATTAAAATTCAAGTAAGGAATTACGAGTAAACTGCTATAATAATAATGATAATAATAATAAATGTGGTGCCTTATTATTATTATTATTATTATTATTATTATTATTATTATTATTATTATTATAATAATAAGTGTAGAGAAGTACTTCATCTTGCATGAATAGATGAAGAGTCGTTGCCTAATGTTGCCGCTGAACATTGCCTGCAAGTTTGCAATTCGAAAACACGGAACTGGGCCTTTCGCCTCCCTCACCAACAATTCTAGCTGTTATTATATTGCCCGGAGAGAGAGAGAGAGAGAGAGTCATTGCACTAGAGGTCCCACCAACAGAGCGAAAGAGAACAGATAGTATCCGGAGGAGCTCATTGCTTTCCTGTCCATTTCATTGGCAGCCATTTATCAAGCCTAGACCTATATATAGGTTCATTGTTGAAGCCTCAAGTCACCATCATTCTCTCACTGTTATAATGAAGAAACCGAGAGAATATAATGAGTAAATCATTAATTATTGAATAATTCGATGCATATTTCATTGAAAGAGAAGGAGTTATTCAACCCCTGGCAGTGCTCTGGCTTTGCTGTTTCTCCCTAGGTGGTGGAGAGAGAGAGAGAGAGAGAAGAAGAAGAAGGGAAGGAGATAAAGGAAAGAGGGAGAGAGGAACACTTTAACTTTGACCCGTATATCAGAAGAACAGAAGATCCAGAGTCCCTTGACGTCTGAGGAGGCCATGATAAGGTTTGTAGACAAACCGTCAACGTGTCCGAATCCTTTTTTTGCGACTACGAAAAATGATTTCGCATCCATTTCATGAAGTTGTTGGATATCAGTATTGACTGAAGTCGTTATTAATTATCAATTTCCATCATAAATGACAAAACTTTCATTTCGTTTCGAATTCGTGAAGAAAATTATTAGTAATGAATAACGACTTTTTCGAGATTATCTTAATCCTTTGCAAGGAATCGAACGCAGGGGACTCGGCCAGATTGAGTGGGGTCCGTTGTCACCGTCGATCTTCCATTGGATTGAGTTTATTATTATTATTATATTGTCTGATTTAACATCAGCATGATATCGGTAACATTGCCCTTGTGTGATGTTTGGAGGAGAGAGAGAGAGAGAGAGAGAGAGAGAGAGAGAGAGAGAGAGAGAGAGAGAGAGAGAGAGAATGCAGGGTACAACAGAGAAAGGACGTCAGGATCTACAGTACACTCTCTCACTGAATGTTGAGGCAATTGCAGTCCAAAAGTTTTTCTCGAATAATTTGGTGATTTCCCCTCAAGATTTCCTGCGGATATTCGCGGACAACCCCCCACCCCTCCCAACCTCCCATTCCTAACAATCTCTCCCCTACAACCCCCCCCCCCCCCGAGAGTCTGGCTGGGTATTCTTCATCATATTATATTATAATTTATTATTCTTCCTTCATTCTTGTGATATCCTGTTGAAAAGCTCCGGTTGCGTCATGACTGCTCGTATGTGCGTCATTTGAAGTAGGTAATTATGTTCTAGCCGTTTGTGTCATTGTTTAACAGATGGTTTCATTTCATGTAGTCACGTGCACATACATACATACACACAAACACACATACATACGTACATACATGCATACATAGACACGGTCGTATTCTCCTCAGTCGTGAACATTTTCTGTGGCATAATTTGAATTCCCCTCTCTCTCTCTCTCTCACTCTCTCTCTCTCTCTCTCTCTCTCTCTCTCTCTCTCTCTCTCTCTCTCTCTTCCTCTTCCTCACACTCACAACTGAAGTCTGCATTATTGGCATAGGATAGGCCTTCTGACAACATACCTATTTCTATGACGTCGCCTGACGGGCGATTGAGATGACCTTGACCTTTCAACTTGATCAAAGACTGGATTTACCCACTGTCACTGCCAATAGGGGCATCTGTACAAGTTCCACACTTTGGAGATTTTTTAGCTTGTGCACAACAACTCTAGCTATGTAGGCAACAGTGCTATCTGGACATACAGTAGTGGCAGATGATGAGTGCTGGGAATGTGTGTGTACTGCTCACTGCCAGCGTCTCCTTCCTTCTGGTAAAATCTGGAAAATGTCATGATTTGAATGTTGGTCTGAGCCACAGAAGAGGGATTTGTAGCTAGAACTGAAGGGTTGCCTAATTGTGTTCCGTTTTTAGGACTACTAGATGTGGTCAGTATATGAACTGATTCTAATGCTACGCAGTTTCCACAGAGTACATCTTCTTGCATATCATGATGCACCAAAATCCTTTTGTATGCCGCAGAAAGCTGACGGACTGTAGGATTGTTACTGCATCCTCCCCCTCCCCCGCCCCCCATGCTTCTGACTGGATTGAAAAAAGTTGTGTGTGACCCTGGCTCATTTTGTCATAAAAAATGTTAATTGTGGCTAAGGACATCCAACAAAATGATCATGTAATGTAATTAACTTCGCACAGAAACCAGAAAGCCAAGGAAGCCGGTTTTTCTGTTTGAATTAAGCAAAGGAATGCCATTATTGAGTTAAGGTTCTCTGATGTGTTCCTCAGCTTCAGACAAAGAATCTTTAATCAGCTTTTCATTTTTTTCCTGAAGTGGCTTTTTAAAGCCAAAAGAGTATTTATCAGTGTCTCGCATTCATGGTGTCCAATAGATGGATGACAATTGTGATGAACTTCATTATTGCCTCGCGTCCTCGAAATTCTCTGAGGTCATTATAAAGAAACAATTGCAGGGATTCTGCAACTGATTCACCGAGTAGTTGAGCTGCTAATTTAACATTCATTTTTTTCTTTGATCAATCTGTAGGTGCTTATCTAGTTTGTTCCCCAGATGCAAACCTTCATTAGCCTGCATATGTGCAATCTTTCTATACAACGCCATCTAATTGGGTTGTTTTCCCCATCAATCAAATTTTCCTTTTCCCAAACGAGTTTCTTACCAGCTTCAACACATGACAGGGCTCACAGGAGATGCAGACTGGCTGCCGAGTTATTGGGTGTGCGAATGAAGCTTTTCAATCATCAAGGTCTCAACAGCATCCCACCTGTTTCATCAATGCACCATTGCTTGACGTATCCGGAACATTCGCCGTAAACATTTTTGCCGTAGGAAAAGTCGCCTCAGGAATTTTCGCCGTAGGAAACTTTGCCGTGTAGGATTTTTGCCGTAAGACAATTTCGCCGCATTTGTTATCGAGTATATATGGCTCGCACTTTTGTTACTTCGATTTAAACCTTTTAATAAGAGAAGCACCTTGTTATCAAGTATATCTGGAAACTACTACCGTTACATTTTGATTGACGAAGTACCTTGTTACATAATTAAAATACCCAAATTGAATACCTAATTTGAACACTCAAAGAAGTAGTTAAACTCTTTAAATTTTCTTTATCCATTCGACAATATTTTTTTGCGCAGCCAACCCATAGCAATGGTCTATCAAGTGGAAAGTAGGCTACCAGAGGCGGTGTGAAATTAGTTGACGATCTTAACTTTGTTTACAGAATAGATAGAAAATACTGTGAAAAAAAAACATATTGGAAATGTGAAAATAAAGAATGTGAAGCTCGAGTGCATAGCCTACCGTGCTGGAAAATGATCATTTATCTGTATGTAAAACATTTGGCGAGCATTGCCACTCATCTCATCCATCAAAACCAAAAATGTATGAAGCAAAAACAAAATTGAAATCACTAGCCACTAATTCACAAACTTCTGCACGGTCGTTAATTGCAGAAATTTCATTTAGTGTAGATGATAATGCATTGTCTTTGCTGCCGACTTCGATGTCGCATTTGTCTCGCAGTATGAGAGGAGGTTGGAGGCAGAAGAAAAAGCCAAGCTCCCCCGAGCCCAACCGAAGAAGTGGATATAGTGTACAATACCTGAAGAATATACTGTAGATTTCTTGAATATGGTGAGGAGGACTTTTTATTGTACGATACAGAGTGGTGAAGATGGATGATCCGGATAGAATTTTAGTGTTTGGCACTCAAGCTGGGCTAGAGGACCTTGCTAATAATAAAGATTGGGCTTGTGATGGCACGTTTAAATGTAGCCCAGATATATAGTATCCGTTATTCACGTTACATATTATCATCGTAAGACATATTAGCGTACGTACCACGTCTTTTTGTTTTGCTACCTAGTCAATCACAAGTAACCTACAGCAGACTCTAGCGCCTTGAAGGACTTACACCCATCATTAGAGCCCGAGACCTTTATGGTTGATTTCGAGAAAACAATTATCAGTGCTTTCTGTGATATATTTCCAACAACACATATAACAGGTTGTTTATTTCATATGGCTAAGAATGTCTGTCACCACATTGTGGATATAGGTTTAAAGTCACGATATCTTACGGACGCAGAATTTAACAACAAAATCAAGTGCTTCGCTGCATTTGCATTTCTGCCAGTGTGTGTGTGTGTGTGTGATGTTGTTGATGGTTTTCTTGAACTGACTGACGATGCTGATTTGCCCCAAGAATTTGTATCATGTTTTGAAACTCACTATATTGGAGGAGAACGGGGTCGAGGTGAACGAAGACGAAGAATGCAGCCAACTTTTCCTATTGAACTGTGGAATGTCTTCGAACGAACCCAGCCCAGAATGGTGTGAGCAGAACCAACAACAGCGTACATACAGTAGAAGGCTTCCACATGCAAGCAGCACAGAGCTCCATGACTAAAATGCACCCAAATTTGTGGAAACTAATTGCGTATCTGAAAGGGAAGAGACATTAGCAAAAACTAAAAAGAGTGATTTACAACGAGGAGATGCAGTACGAATGAAGAAAATATATATTGATATCAATGCAAGACTTCAGCGGAAAATGCTTCATTACAGTCCAACGCAAAAACACATTATTTACGAAGCATTGCTTGGAATCTGCACACATTTTAAATTGTTTCTTTTTTAATTTGATATATTTTTAGTCTTCTATTTTTTAAATAAATGTTTACTTTTTAATGTCTTTTCTGATGTTTGACCCTGTAAAAGAGACATGTTAAGTAATACTTATAAAAATGAAGTCCTGTCTATGCAAAGTTTTTTTTCTATCCGTACAGAATAAATCAATGTTTGGAACACAATCAAACAATTCACAAATTGTAATAAATTACGATAACATTTACAAGGAACAAAAAACAAAAAAAAGAAACCTGGTACTTCGTTAATCAAAATGTAAAAATCAGATATACTTGATAACAAGGTACTTCGCTTATTAAAACGTTAAAATCGAAGGAGCAACAGTGTTAGCCATGTATACTTGATAACAAGGTACTTCGCATATTATATTGGACATTACTCCAAAAGGGACCGTTCAAGATAAGGGTGTAAAAAAAAATGCGACGAAATTGTCTTACGGCAAAAATCCTATAGGGCAAAGTTTCCTACGGCGAAAATTCCTGAGGCGAGTTTTCTTACGGCAAAAATGTTTGCGGCGAATGTTCCTAGAACCATTGCTTGACAGACAATCAAATGTCAATGATATAAGAGTAACCCCAACTGAATGAAGCCTCCTCAAACACTGCTGAATCAGACTTACTCCTTCATGAGAGCCAAGAATTGCAATCAAGAAATATCCAGCAGGCAGTTTCCAGCTGCCATTGACTGCAGTTACCATAAATCCAAGAGCCTCACGAGCTAAGGGAATGCTATCATTATCTAATTCTGTGCCCATATCAACAAACCCATAATATTTTTCCCGTGCCATTCTACCTGCCGTTTGACTGCCATTTCATCCAGGATTGAAGAGCAAATTAGAGGTTTGCCCGTTCCCAGTGCTGCGTCAGCTTTCACCTTTGATGCTGGAAAAGAGATTCGTGAATCCTGGCTGGCCATCTACCTGTTGGTACCACTTCGAAATTGTTCTAGGATGCGGCAAACACGTATCAAACATTTGCCGAATACAGCGACATGCATGCCATGCGGGGAATAAGAGTGAAGGTTGAGGGCAAAACTTCTCAGTTCAGTTCTGGGGAATACTTGCCCCCAGATGGAAGAGTTCTGTTCTTTGCAAATTGCTTCTGGAAAAGATCTGGAATACCACCAGCACACTTCTCTGATACGTCCAAACTAGTAGCGCACATGAAAGATTTCTTCCTTCATTCACAGAAAACATTATTCAAATCACTATTCCTTTTGACAAGGCGACGTTTGGATTGCTGCAATAGTTGGATCTTTGTTCTTAATGAGCACCCCTGAGCTTGGGCACTCACTGCCTCAGTTACAGTCACTGAATGTTCACTTGCACAGCCAGGTGAAGCTTGGCACGTGGGCCCCTAACTGATGCTCTGTCGGTGGTCTTCTTCTTCTTCTTCTTCTTCTTCTTCTTCTTCTTCTTCTGGGCGTTTCTTTTATCTTGAGATTCAGGTATGCTCGGTGTAGCCCCAATGTGCAGTCGAACCCTGGAGAGCGACCGATCAAAATCTTCCTCCTTGAAATGCTTCGAACACAAACGGGAAAGCTTCTTTGTTTGGACACAAGCTTTCACCTTGTGTCGCTCGAACTCTTTTTTTTTTCTTCTTCTTCTTCTTCTTCTTCTAAGATCCTCATCTTTTGGAAGACTGCAAGCCAAAAGATAAAAAGCATTATTCAACTTGCACACGTGCACGCGTGTGCACTCTCTTACAAAGATAAGGTTTTGAATGTACAGTACAGTATATGACATCCCATTATAAGACTACTTCATCGTTGCTACTGCATCTTTTGACAAAATATAGTAAGAGTGTGTGACAACTGAAAGTAAGGATGTAGATGCTACTATAATATCCACATAATATGATACTGTACTGAATATCACCGCCAATTGCAAGACACAGACAGGACAGAGAGGGCAGAGTGCCACAAGTGGACGAGGCAGGTGAACGTGAGTATCACTAACGTCGATTATTAGAGGAAAACGTGTACTGCTTGCTTTCTAGTGCAGTTGACATATTGTCTTCGCTCTCTTTCTAATGAATAGGAAAACAAGGATGAAAAGTCAGTTTTAAAACAGGGGTTGTCTAATTATTCATGTGCTGGTTCTCTGTCTGCAAGCTTTAAAAAAATGTGCAATAGATCACGGCCTCCACAATACTTGGGATGAACTGTCTACATACAGCCACACACACGACTGAAGGTTCTGCCGAGTCTTTGGCATCTTCCACATGCATGCAGCACCACACCAACTATGGAGGCGTCCTTTTAGGCAATAAGAAGAGAGCTTCTGTCCTTCCGACACAGATATTCGAGCCGAACTGAGCTCCCGTTTTTATTTTATTTTTATTTTTTTTCTTCTTGTAGGTCACGCAGCGAGCGGGTCAGGGGAGGAAGCTTTTTCCCTACATGCGCTGACCAGGTCGGCTTCACTTATCCGGGAATAGGGCATCACCTCCCGATTCTACCTCCTTGTCCACAAACCACTTACTATAAGTCTTTCGTCAGCCGTTTGCGAGTTTGACAGCTCGAATCTTCTTCCACGCCCCCCTCCCCCCACCTGTTACTTCATTAGCTGTGGATTTGAAAAAAGAAAAATCCCGCATTCCCTCTATTCTAACAGGGATTAGGTTACGATTTATTTAGCGTGCGGTTGTAATTCTCTCTCTCTCTCTCTCTCTCTCTCTCTCTCTCTCTCTCTCTCTCTCTCGTTAAAGCCACCGAGAACTTCAAAGACGCTTTTCTGTTTGTCAAAGGTTTGGGACAATAGATATGGTCTCGTACTCCATTCGGGTTTCATCAATGTCGTCCACATATTATGAAAATTATTCTGTCATCAGTGAAGGTAAGTTCAGCGCCTTCCAACAAAGTTCACCGCCAGAGTTTCCTAGTGACTTGGCAGGTAACCGGAAGTGCAGGGTTCTGACCCAGAGGGACAGAGAGACAGGTGAGGAGGAGGAGGGGGAGGAGTCAGCTGTCCTGCTCGAGACGAAGTGGTCCTTTGAGAGCTGATGAACTCAACCCTTTGAAGATTTCGGGAACTGTGCTCCTCTGGTGCTATTCACTTCGTAAGGTCGGTGGTCTTGACACTGCATTCCACTTCATACTGAGGGAGCTGGTGTCGTGTCCGAATAGTGATACTGAGAGTCACTTAAACAAGTGGGTACCTATCTGTGGCATTGAGGTGTGATAGTTCCTAAGGGCACGGGTGACATGCAAAGATGGATGTCACTTATTTCTGTGTTATTGTTGGCGAGGATCAGTCAAGAAAGCTGCGGCTTTCATATTCTTGTAGGAAGGCGTTTCCCAGGAAAAGCTGGCATCCATTGTGACTGAGGGGACAGGTCGAAAGGAATGCCCGCTTTCACGTGGACGGTATATGAATGTTAATGACATGTTTTGAGCGTCATTTCATTAAGTTGTAGTCCACAGAGGCCTCCTGCGGCGTTGGCTACACGGTTTGGCTGGAAGTAGCGCCTATAGTACTTTGCAAAGTTAAGTGCTGCAGTTTTTTTATAGATTCCAGAACTACAGTATAATCTGTAACTCGGCATTTTTAATATTAAGAATTTTGTCTCATAGTTAGCAGTTAATTACAAGGAATATTCCGTGACTTGAAAATAAATGGAATTTGAAACCAAACTGTGTTCAGGTCATGAAAGGTATTGTTGAAATTAATCATTAAACCTTTGCATTGCATATGGAACAAGAAGCACCCCACAGGGGCCATTGACTTGGAATTCCAGAGGCTTCCAGAGATCATGAAGGTGTTCATTAAGAGGAAGAAGTAGGAGGAGGTAAAAGTAAATACAGAAAGAAGAGATCCCACTTATTAAGGAAGAACAGAATAAATCAATAAATAGATAAAAATGTATAAAAATGCAAGACGATTAGTAGGCTATTAGGGCAGTCATGCGTTGCATCTTCGCTTGAACTCTTGAAGTTCCAACTGCGCGACATCCTCTGAAGGGAGGGAGGGAGGGAGGCTGTTCCCCAGTTTTTGGTAATGAGCAAAAGGTAACGAACTCTCTGGCCATGAGCACAGACGTATATTTTGTGAATATTATTGCAGTTGAACGCTTATCGGGATAAAGCATAATGGAATTTTGCTATGAACGGTTAAAAAGGAAGGTCACTTGCTTAGTAATATTATATAAATTATATACTGTATATATATATACATACATACATATATATATATATATATATATATATATATATATATATATATATATATATATATATATATATATATATATATATATATATATGTATAATCTCGAAATGGATGTTTGAAGTATCCTTATAGCACAGCACACTGTGATAAGAGTAAATCTTGTAGCGCCGTGTATTATGCCTACTGGGGGTGGGGCCGTTGCATACTGAAGAATAGATGATACTGAAACGAGTTTTTATCACTCTTGGTTACGTGCAAGCATGGCAAGGTGATCAGACCACGGCACTCCAAAGAAAGGTCTTCCCGTTTTGCAATCTCCTTCGAAACAGAAATAGTTTCGCTCTCTCTCTCTCTCTCTCTCTCTCTCTCTCTCTTTCTCTCTCTCTCGCTCGCTCTCTCTCTCTCTCTCTCTCTCTCTCTCTCTTGTTGCACGTACTTGGTGGGTTAAAATGCTTGTCTGTGGCTGAAACAGGACGTCTTGAAGGGATGCAGGAGCCAGCGTTATATATGAGCGGATTTCAGTGTCTCACTCAAAATCGTTCAGTTGATCGTGGTGCATTTCGTAGCAGAATCCAGCGGGAATTTTAACATATGTCGACAGCTTATGAGGCCTTTTTAAAACATGCCATTCAATAGACTTTCAGCGTTTGTTTCAAAGGACGTGGCATGACAGGGTTTCAGCAATCGTTGACGCACAGTCAGCCAGACATTCCAGTCATTTTGAGGCTCCATTATTAGAGAAGTCGAAGCTCGAAAAAGTGTGTCCATTCATACAAAAGAATGTAACCTTTATAGGACATTCATGATAGTGAAACTATGAGGCCTGTCTATTCGAAAGCTCACGGGTCGGAAGAATAATAGGCTCCTTGTTCACAAAACCACACTGAAAGCGTCCGAGCACTATATATTTGAGTGCGTTGAAGTAATTCCTTTCTTCTCATCATGCCTCAAAACATGTTCTCAAATTTTTTATGTAAGTTAACGACGTATCTTGGATCATTCGTAAATGCAGTCTAGTTAGTTAATACATCGTCATTCCTTCAATTCCTCATAAAATGATGCGTGACGCCAGTTTAGTAGCCATCAATCAATTATAGAATGCCGAGTTCTCATTTTGGCTTCGTTTACTGATGAGAAACGGTACCTCGCATATATTTACAGTGACAGTCGGCAACTGTAGAGTGGTGTGTGGCGTGCTCACCTGTAGGCCTCTTTACCTGTCATCATACCACGGAAGGAAGGAAGGAAGGCGGTATGATGACAGATAGGAAGGACCCTGCACGCATCATTTGTCACAGACAATTGTGCTTGCACACTCGAAGAATGAGAAGGTGTATGCCATAATGGTGGTCCAATCTACGCTGCCCAACTCAGAGACAAGAAGGATTCATCATCGACAGAGCCAGAGTTTTAGCAGATGTCCAGTAGCTGTATGCATTTACTGTAGAACACCAGACCCTGAGCTCCTACGGGCTATGATAGAATATGTGGCATGCAGCAAGGATCGTTAGTTACCCTCATGCGGACTTGGAGGAGAAAGTAAGTTGACTTCAGAGCACAACGAATGCCATGAACTGATGACATTCTGATGCAGAAGAGAGAGAGAGAGAGAGAGAGAGAGAGAGAGAGAGAGAGAGAGAGAGAGAGAGAGAGGGAGAGAGAGAGAGCCATTCGGTACAGGTGTGAGGGTCCTCTTCCGAGTAGTTTTAAAGCTTCAGCTATGATCCCAATTACTGCTAAGGACGGAAGGTACTACTCGATCTTATTACGAGAGGAAGTCGATATATTATTATAGCATGTAGGTAGGGGCTGGAATTCACGGTTGAGAATGGTTGGCAAATACATAACGCAGCATTTCGAATGAAACGCTTCAGATCTGTTGAAGCAATTGCTTGAACATTTCTGGCCAGTTTTTGTAAACATACCAAAGCTGAATCGAGGAGAATATGCGTCAAGAGTGAGTCAGTAGATAGTTAAAGAATTCATATGACTGAGTTTCACGAGTTAAGAGGAAATATTATCTAACGTTCTTATAATAGAGTTCAGTCACACTTTAGTCTTGACACCCAAAGAGATTTCCAGCAGGTGTCATCTTAGCCGTGAAAGTGCTTTCCATTTTTAAGTGATTGCTCTGACCCTCAATGCTGCTTGATATTTACAAGGAGTGAAACGCGGACTGGATAATATATACTGCAACGTTTTATGCTGTGCGATTGGATTTGTCTGAGGTGCTTGGTTTGGCTGCAAAGGGTTTAATGGGGGAGAGAGTTGGCTGGCTTATGAGAGAGAGAGAGAGAGAGAGAGAGAGAGAGAGAGAGAGAGAGAGAGATGTGTGAAGCCACCTGATAATTACTATACGTAGTTGACAACTCTCAGTCTGTGGGAGTCAGTCAGTACAGGCTCTGTCTGTCTGCCCTGGTGGTGTCGATACGTGTTCAGTTCAGTTTCATTACGACGTCGGTAACCTAAATGTTGTGACGCCAGTTTTATTTACTATAAATCTCTCTCTCTCTCTCTCTCTCTCTCTCTCTCTCTCTCTCTCTCTCTCTCTCTCTCAATTTTGACACCTGAAATAGGTCAGCATGAATATGCTAAGATTGCACACCCAACATGCACATTATATATATATATATATATATATATATATATATATATATATATATATATATATATATATATATATATATATATATATATATATATATGTATGTATGTATATATATATATATATATATATATATATATATATATATATATATATATATATATATATATATATATATATATATATATATATATATATATATATATATATGTGTGTGTGTATAAAAAATTCATATAATCTTCATACGACTGGCAGTGGTGGCTGCCGCCATCCCTCCGCTTTGCCAGATGAAGATGCGAGAGAGAGAGAGACAGAGACAGAGACAGAGACGAGACAGAGACAGAGAGAGAGAGAGAGAGAGAGACAGACAGAGAGAGAGAGAGAGGAGGAGAGAGGCAGGTGACAGTAATTTGTTCCCTGAATTGCATCAAAAGGATTTCTTGACCAACCGAGTTCCTTTTTGAGTCACGTGGGAGGAGCGATGATGTGGGCGGAGCCTTGCTACCTTTCGGTTAGGCCAGTGCGTGGAGAGAGAGAGAGTGAGAGAGAGAGAGAGAGAGAGAAGGAAGGCATCCAATCAAGTTGTCCTGTTGACGACTGTCGCCTTTTGCAACACTCAGGAATCGTCAAGAGAGAGAAAGAGAGAGCACTACTGACGCAGGTATTATTATTATCAGCCCAAGCAAAGCGCAGAGGTGGTCGGATTCCCCGTAAAGGATTCTTAGCAAATGCACAACACAGTATTTTGAGGAGAACGCAGCTATTTCCAACTAGTGCGTGGACACGTTCTGTTCACTTTATACACTTATACCAAAGCCAAATCAAGGTGATACTCTATACTTGAAGAGGTCATTAGAGGGTTCGTAAGATTACATGACCACATTTCACCTGCTGAGTGGAGGTCAGATTCTTACGAGGAGAGTCTAGCCAGGCTGAAGTCTTGAAACTCGAAGCGTTTTCCAGTTGCAGCTGTTTTGATCAATTATCTCTGAGTTTTTATCTTTCCAATGAGTGGAACGGGGATTGAAAAGGAATGAAATATCTCAAGAAAATGTTCAAGCTTTGTGGAGTGTTTCATCATTAACGTAAGTTTGTTTTATAATGCGAAGTGCTGTGTCCACAGTTTCATTTCAGTGCGTGATCTAGTCGAAGTGAACGTATAGCCAAATCTTGACGCACTGGATTTTAAGAAGCTTTTGAAGAGGGAATTGTCAAACTGCTTAATTTACGTTCTTTTAGAATTGGTTCGTCGTGATTTTTAACATCAGAAACTGGTTGGCTGCCATGATGATGGAGCGTTATGCCAGTTTCAGAATGGCTGATCATATATAATAATTGTGTGGTCTGTGTTCTCAAAGACTTTCCCGGATTAAGCCACATCAGAAGAATGAAACTTCCAACGAACCGAATGTCGATGTATTGCTGAAAATGTCACTGAAGCAGCAGCAGCAGCAGCAACCAGTCAGAAAGGAAATCTAGAAGAAAAACTAAATCAGAGCAAGTTTTAGTCTACTCGTCGTCAGATCTCCGGAAGTGTAATCCACTTCTCAGAATGTTGTGGTGATGGTGAGGTTCCCAGATGGTCATAGTGTTGGAACCCAGTTTTGGTATTTCTTACCTACATTCAGCACAGAACAGGACCCGCATTGTGCCCATGAAGGCGCTACAGCTAACAGAATATTTTCTACAATTATAAATTCCACTTTAGTTGTATTTCGCAGATTTGCAATGCCACTTGCAATTAAGCTTCCTCCAAGGATGATTGATCAAGGTGATGATGTAACCTCACAGCAATTAGACAATGAATGGCGAAGTCTTATCATAGAAGACCTTCCACGACATAATTGTCAGCAACAGGAGACAAAAAAAACACTGAATATCAAAGAAAGAATTGCTGATGAGTTTTGCATTAAACTCTCTGTCTCTCTCTCTCTCTCTCTCTCTCTCTCTCTCTCTCTCTCTCTCTCTCTCTCTCTCTCTCTCTCTCTCTCTCTTCCACATGCTGATGCAAACTGCGAGAGGAGTTTTCTTTGTCCCATCCAATTCAAAGCTGCGAAAAATGACAGCGGCCAATTTGTGTCCCCCCAGTAATATCCGGAACATCCTGGGGGGAAGAGGTGCTGATGTTGGCACCGCAGTTTTCTTCGGGGCATCAGACGATGGTGATGATGATGACCAGGAATAATTAGAAGTGTAATAAATACTGAGCATCATTTATTTCATTTCATCTATTCTTCGTTTTCTTTACGGATACTTAGAAACCTTTTCGTTACATCTTATGTTTTTGTTTTACATTCTTTTTGTCCAACTATTATATGAGCAAACAGGAAATATATGACGAAGTTTGCTGAATCTTTCCCTATTTGTGGTACAGATACAATATTATTGGTGAAAAACAACGATATTGTGTGATCATAACTGTACGACAATATTTTTACAAAAACGATAATTCAGGCAACTTTCGTACGATACTGTAGGCTGAGACATCTGGGAGGAACCCCGCGCTGTTATAGTTAGTTCAGTGCTTTCCAGCTGTGAGGGTGTGAAGGTGTATTTTTGTCGAGCCTTCTATCTGGTACGTTGTCACGTGATTGTTCTTCGGTCATGTTTGAAC
This sequence comes from Macrobrachium rosenbergii, assembly GCA_039081455.1. Taxonomy (NCBI): domain Eukaryota; kingdom Metazoa; phylum Arthropoda; class Malacostraca; order Decapoda; family Palaemonidae; genus Macrobrachium; species Macrobrachium rosenbergii. The sequence continues at coordinate 100,621 of JANJGK010000993.1, read as the reverse complement.
TGACTCTTTCTTCTTCTTCTTCTTCTTCTTCTTCTTCAGTCGATGTTGGATTTCCTTCTTTTATTTACTTTGCTTTTTATTTAACTTTAAATGAAAATAACAGGTCATGTTTAAAGGTGGGGATTATTAGAGTATAGTTTGGAATTACTTCCATGCCTGTTGTGTCCCGGAATCTCTCTCTCTCTCTCTCTCTCTCTCTCTCTCTCTCTCTCTCTCTCTCTCTCTCTCTCTCTCTGTTGTCATCATTAAACATATTGCTAGTTTGGGTGAGTTTGTTACGGTGGATTTCCTTCTGTCAGGTATAACCGACAGACAGGGATATCTGTCTGCTATTTGTATATATATATATATATATATATATATATATATATATATATATATATATATATATATATATATATATATATATATATATATATATATATAACTATCCATGTCAACTTCATATGTCTGGCAGCGGCGGCTGCTGGCATGGCCGCCGACTTGGCAGATGAAGATGCTGAGAGAGAGAGAGAGAGAGAGAGAGAGGACGGTGGACAGTAATTGGTTCCCTGAATCGTGTCCGGGGGACCCCTTGACCAATCTTGTTCCTTTCTGAGTCATGTGGGAGGAGTGATGTGATGTCATGTGGGCGGAGCCATGCTACCTTTCGGTTAGGTCAATCCGTGTAGAGAGAGAGAGAAGGCATCCGAATAATATTTCTGACCCGTAACAAAAAGGTATTTCTATATATATATATATATACAGGCGATGGTTCCACATAATAAGCGTTTGATATAAACGGTAGAAATGGTCTGTCACTGACAGTTTGGAGGCGATGACGCTCACCACCTTTGGTGTAGAGTCATTTCGCTAATGTCAGTTCGTAATTCGAGGAATTTTGATTCTTTCCCTGCTTGAACCTATTATTGTATCATTTTCTCTGGTACGTTTTGTTTGCAAATATATATATATATATATATATATATATATATATATATATATATATATATATATATATATATATATATATATATATTTATATATATATATATATATATATATATATATATATATATATATATTTATATATATATATATATATATATATATATATATATATATATATATATATATATTTGCCATTCACTCGTAGCTGTCATCACCATCATTTTATAAAGGAAATCTTCGCTTCAAGAATGACGTCAGAGTTGCCATGAAATACTGGAATGGAAAAGGATGGACTGTCATACGTCCATTTTACAGAAACAGGTCCGTGGATTTATCGGCACAAACACTGGCGTCTCTTGAACACAAGGTTACTGTGATAACCTTCAACACACGCTATATATATACATACATATATATATATACATATATATGTATATATATATATACATACATATATATATTATATAAACATACACATACATATTATATATAAACAAATATATATGAATTTGTTTATGTAGATATATAAATGTGCAATTAATTTGACAGAATAAAAGAAGCATTGCAAGATTTCTTTCTCTGCGCACAATACCTGTCTTGGGTGGAAGGAGAAGTGCCTGTATGTTGATGTGGTTTGGGTACGCCAACATAACTGCAGTCATTGCTGAGGAGAGAGCTTCATATGAGGTGCCATGAGGAGGAAGAGAGGGACTACTTGCCAATGCTGGGTAAACGGCAGCTGAGATATAGGAAGGGCCTTCATCAACAACTAAGATGTGCGTGAGACCTTTGCTGGGTGGAACTGCTAAATGTGAGAGAAAATCGTGTTGTTTTGAATGTGAGACGCTCCTCGTATAAAGTGAAAGTCAGACAAGACGCGACTCAGCTGGCGGTGTAGGGAGGACTGTCAGGCAGCCCTTCATTAGAGACACGCAAACAAACGACCCCACCTTCTTCAGAATTTGGCCAAAGGCACAAATGTTCCAGACTGCATGCATGGAAAGGCTGCTGGGGGGTATTGCAGTCCAGAGTAGGTTCAATGGTGGCAGGATCTTTTCAATAGGGTGGTCTTCAGCTTAGAACGAGTCCCTTTACCAGTCTCAGGGGGGACATTCCAAAAGCATTTGTGGATGTTAGAAATAGAAGTCGAGGAAAACTCGCCCCTCCCTTGGATGTGCTGGAAATGATGTGTGTTCATGTCTAGGAAGGGTGGTTAGTATCCTCGCTGCAAAACATTGATTTACAAGAGCAATAATGTTCATCATTTTCAACTATCCAGCAACGTTCGGCACTGCATAGCTCACTTCAATTATTTTCTTATATTTAAAGGATTGATACTCTCATTGCTGGCTGTTGTCGCGTCTGGAGAGGAAATCGTTTTGGAAAACGATTCTTCCCGCCTCATTTCTCTCAGAGCACTTGGAGGGGTTTTTTCCTGTAAGTTGACCAAAATGACAAAAGCAGTATCATTATTATGTTCAAGTAGCCTACAGTAGTCCCTTGAGAAAAGGTTGTGACACCGTGTCTTCCTCTGTACCAGTTGGACCTTTGTGAAAATGCGCCCTTGCAGGTATGGAAATCCTCGTGCAAGTGTCAGATGGTGGTGGTCGCCTAGATCTAACGGCGCTCCTCCTACCTCAAATATCCGTGGAGGATCAGGGGCATGCGTGTAAACAGCGTCGCAAAATATCTCGAATTCGAAAGGTTATTTGACGCAGAATAAATGCTGAGAGGAGGACCAGCAATGTAATATGCTAATTGAATAAAAGCGTTTCCCTTGGATAGGGCTGGAGTAGTCTGAGGGAGTCTGACAAGTCTCTCCTCTCATCGACACGATGCAGGAATACAGGAGAGGAGCTGATGGATCCTATTCGAGGAGCTCTTTTATATCAAGGGTTCAGGTGTTGGTTGACCTTCAGTCCTGCAGTCTTGTCTAATGCAGGTAGAAAAATGAAAAGGCTCACGGGAAGATGATATTCAGATACCTTCATAAATTTCGAAGACCTTTTGTGTTTCGGGGTTTTTCTAGAGGTCTGTTTTCATTTCTTTAGATGCATGACACTTAAACCCATTTTTTTTTTTTGAGAAGCGATGAATAGAATTATTTGGAATAATTGTTACGGCACCCTTGTTGCTTTTGCATCCCTGGAATGATGACTGCAGCCTCTTCTCGTCAGTTGGTCAGTTTCACTTCTGCAATGCAAGGTGGTTCTGCCTTTGAAGTCTTACAGTCTGATGTCTCCCGCGAGAATTTGTATCCACGGTTATTGGAACAGAAAAGAAATGGCTATTCATGAATGCTACAAGATTAACAGTTTGTGGTTAATGCTTCCTTAGACAAATGAAGTTTCTCTCTCTCTCTCTCTCTCTCTCTCTCTCTCTCTCTCTCTCTCTCTCTCTCTCTCTCTCTCTCTCTCGTTAGAAGCGTTTTGATTGGGGTATGCACTATATACTGTGCATTTTTTGCAGTGATATTTCTCAAAATTGGCTCCTCTCGAGGGACTATTACGAAAAACAATGCTTCATATGGCGCTGAGAATTATTATCTTTACTTTCTTTACCTATATACGTATGTACTGCATATACATACATAAACAGTATCATGTATACATGCAAGCATACTTAGATAAGAGTTAAAGCGAAAGTGAGACAGTCAGGTGGTGAAAGCACAGTCGCCCACAAGAACATCATAGCTCGCGGAAATTATTATTATTTTTTTTTTTTATGGATTTCAGCACAAAACAGCTAAATTCTAAAACTATATCCTACCAGACATGAGCAGGACATTGCAGTCTCTATATAAAGCAGTGAGTGGCAATATTTAGAAATGGAAGGGTGAGGTGAGGGGAGGGGAGGGGAGGGGTACTACATAATCATGTTCAATGTCTGAAGCTTTTCCAAGACAGCGACTCATGTCTTGAAACTTGAAGCACCAAAGTGTGTGCTTCCTGGTGGCCAACTTCTCTCTCTTTCTCGCGAGAGGATTGACCCAAAATTCCGTTAAATGTGCCCATCTGCTTAAATTTATCTTTGGCCATGCTCAGCAACTTCATGAGCGAATTGAATGGTAACTGTAACTGTGAGGGGTGGGGGGGATGGGGATGGGATAGATTGAGGGGTCGATGACCAATCGATAAACTCGAATTATGTATATAACAAATATTACTGTAAAAATTGTTGTGTAAATGAACACTGCAATGTTTGTAAATAAACTTTATTGAATAAAAAAAAAATCCCTAAGGGTCCCTAGAAAGGAAGATAAGGTTTGGAAGGGGGTAAAGGGGGTTGAAAAGAAGGTACAAGGAGAAGGAAAAAAGAATGGGGCAGTCCCATTTGTCATTTAGTCTATAATGTACTGCACGTCGTGTGTTTGGAATGTGTTTGTAAGCTGTCTAAGTGCAGGAAAGGTACTGGAAAAGGCAAAAGTTATTCGAATTGACTCCAATAATGGAATCGGCCTCCCTCCCTCCCTCCCTCCCTCCCTCCCTGCATTCAGTTAGTAGAGTTGGTTTTTCTGGCTGTGTTCCCGAGTAAGACCAGAAGGCTAGTTCTGAGCAGCAGCAGCAGGCGCAGCCAGAGTCTAGATACAATAATAATTGTGCAGAAGGATTTGACACCTGGGAAGAAGTGCTCTACAAATGCAAAGTGCTGTGTTTTTTGTATTTTTTTTTTATTTTTATGAAAGCATTCCAGGTGAGAACAGAGGCGAATGACAAAGTGCAAAGGAATAAACTACACATGTGCATGAGTGTGCATATATATACACACAAATAGACACATTCCAATGCAAGAACGAGTTGCCATTCGTCAGGAAATATTGATTGTTCTTGAGTCATACTAACATGTACAGTATATACAGAGTAGATGCACACCGCACAGATGCCTGCATTTATGCATTCCTCTTAAAAGTATTGTTAGTGGCAGGACTTAGACTACCGTATTGGCGGTGGGTGGGGGGGGGGGGGGAGAGTTAAAGATACCAGAATAAAAATACTCTGTGATTTCCAGGTCACCTCCTCTCCCTTCCTTACGTTTTTTCTTTTATTTTATTTTTATTTGGGGGACGGGGGGTTAGCTAAGCAAGTGTGCAGGACCCCTTGCCTTTCTAGTTACCGCCTTTCCCTTATGTTTTTTTCCTTCTGGTTAGTGTTAGTGTTAGTGTGCTAGTATCCACTACTGTCAATGCGGGTTACTTAAGGATTTATTCATTTGCACATACATTCATTCAAAAATCTTCATTCACCTGCTGTCATTCAAGATACTTACACACGCGACGCGTGAATGTCACAGAGCGGCAGTGGAGAGTTGGTGTCATCCAGCTCCCGCTGTCGTTAGACCCCGCCCACCGCATACCGGACCCCCCCACCCGTGCTCCCGATGGCCGAGAGGGAAGGGACCTAGGGGTGACCCCCAAGAATCTCCCCACCCAACAGCGCGTCGAGCCAGCACTCAACTCTGTCGGTTTCTATGGGAGGTGAGTGGTTGCTAGGGTATCCAGGCAGACGTCAGTCAGTGTTGGTGTCCGCCCACCACCACTCTCGGACCTTGGTCGGGGCGGGCGAAACCCTCTCCGCATCAGCTGACTCTGATCGTGGCCACCGAGAGATTGACCTCGGATACGCTGTTGGACTATGTAAATAAAATATATATATTACATTTAAATTAGTCATGCTCAGTACTATTCGACTGGGCACGTGTGTGCACGCAAGCCCGTGCTTCAAACACACGTACTCACGCACACACCCATGTCCACTCTTTAGAGTGAGTTGCTAAGTCTTGGTTGAAGTTTCTTCATCTACAAAGGATGCGTTTTGTTCAACAGGAGAACTGGAAAATGAGCCTGATGTCATCATATCACTGTTGCAGCTTTCAGCGTTGCAGTTTGATCCCACGAGTGCGCTGTCTTGGCCTGGAATGTGGGCTCTGATTCGGTGCTGCTTAAATGCAACCGGTGCTGATGGCAGGCGCCCACCTGCTTAAATTCATCTTTGGCCATTCTCAGCAGTTTCATTAGTGAATTGCACGATAACTGTAACTGTAAGGCGGGGGGGCGGGCGGGGGGAGAGGATAGTGTGAGGGTTCGATTACAAATCGATTTAAACCCCTAAGGGTCCCTCGGAAGGAAGGTAAGGTTTGGAAGGGTGATGAAACGAAGGTAGGTATAAGGGGAAGGAAAAAAGAACGGGGCAGTCCCATTTGTTGCTGAGATTGAAAGTAACGCAGATTTGTCTTGGTTAGTCTTGATGTCCCATCGTTTTTCGTAGTCACTAAGTTCATTAAGGCTAATCGTCTTTTGTTTCTCTCATATTTTGTCATTATAATTTGTGTGACGTCGTCGTCGGCACAGGCGAGGTTTGTGCAAGCCATTCCCTCTCGTGGCTTGTCGTCTGTATAAAAAATGAATAGGTGCAGGGTGAGAGAATGGCTCCTTGAGGGAGGGACACCGCTTCTCAGGAGAAAAGTGCCTGATTCTTGTCCTTCAAAAGTGATGTCGTTATGTCTATTGTCACTCTAGGAAATGACATCAGATTTTCGTCATTATGTCATGTCGGGTGAGTCGCGATGAAGCTGCAGTTGGAACTTCAGTCCGTCACGCCAGACCGTATCGAAAGCCAAACTGGTAATTAGGAAAAATGTCATTGTCTTCTAAGTACATCGTCAATCTTCCCAACAGGGTCTTCCCAGGTCCTTCCAAAGTGTAATCGGTCGGTATTTAATGAAGAGGGTCATGAGTATTATTGAAGTCCTTAGGTAGAGCATTCATGCGTCCTCTCTTGAATTTAGCTTGGGAAAAATAGCCAAGACTGAAAGTCATATCCGTGATATTAGCTAAATCTAATTTTGCAACGGCAGATAATTCAGAAAGAATGAATTTATTGATGCCTGAAATACCTGGAGCTTCGCTTTTGAATCTCTTAATGGTGTTAATTATGTCTTGTAGGTCGAAGTGACATGTTTGGTAATGATCGTCCCGTGGGCGGGATAAGTCAGTCAGTCGGTCAGAGAGAGAGAGAGAGAGAGAGAGAGAGAGAGAGAGAGAGAGAGAGAGAGAGAGAGCCATGCAGTCGTAGATGTCTCTCGTTGTCGGCGTCGAAGTGTTGGTTGTCCTCGGGAGTGATTTGAAGAACGTTCTCCATCACAGTCTTCATGAGTCGAGTCTTGTCAGTAATGTCTGTTATTCTGTCTCCATTGTGGGTGTGTAAATAGTCACACCGTTTCTTCGTCGATCCCAGAAGCCTTTTAAGCCTCTCCAGAACTTCGGGATATTCGTAGCGTCATTGTATCTAAGGTTTGTTTTACGTAGAGTTGTGTCCCAAAAGTCAGTTTGTAGTCGCTTGAATTCCTCAAGAAGGTTGTCCTGAATATACAGAAGGAGGTCTTTCCTATGTCCCGTATGCCCAGAAATGTGTGCATGTCGTCTGATGTCACAATATCGACTTTGGAAAAGAGTGAGAGCGTCACTTCGTTTAGGTCCAGAATTGAACCGAATGATTTTCTTAGGTATAGTAGCGTCTATAGGTAGCAGTCAGGATCGTCGCAAACCAGTAGGTTAGTCGTTCGCCAAGTTCGTCCTTCGTCTTTCCGTCCGTGTCATTAATGTCCACTCTGTCATTTACGCAAGTCTCATCAATTTTCAACTTAAAATCGTTCCCGTTTGCATGATTACAGTCCAAAATAGTTCGGGGTTCGATTTCCATAGGGGCTGTCGAGATCGTGATATGAAGGGATATATATATATATATATATATATATATATATATATATATATATATATATATATATATATATATGTATGTATATATATATATATATATATATATATATATATATATATATATATATATATATATATATATATATATATATATATATATATATATATGTATGTATGTATATATATATATAAATATATATATATATATATATATATATATATATATATATATATATATATATATATATATATATATATATATATATATATATATATATATATATATATATATATATATATATATATATATATATATATATATATATATAGGTGGTCCGATGTCGTCATGCACATTACCTCTCGTAGTCGTGAAGTTTGGACAGCAGTGGTTCCTGTTTCCTAAAATGATGTCTGGTCGTCCTTTGTTGCTCACCGTCGTAGGGAAGTCAGGTCCTAAAAACTTCAGGTGTGAGTCTGAGTGAGTCTCCTTAGCAAAGTTCCGCGGTGATGAGAGTCGGCGGCAGTGGCGGTGGTGCAGGGGATGGGTGTCTTGCGTTCATGTCGCCAGTGAGGAAGGTGGGTATACACTGGGTGGGTGCTCGTCTCTGCGGCGCTGAAACGAAAGTCTTGGAAGTAGATATAGTCTCGTCTACAAGGGATGCAAGTCTTTGCAATAGTGACAGGTCCAACATTAGTCTAGAAAGTTATGCCCAACGTGTCGTCAGTCAAATCAATCAATGGTTTTTGCATAATTCGGCAATTGACTGCAACAGCAATAGCAGCATGGTCCTCCCAAGCGCTGTTTCTTCTGATGATGAGGCAGACGGTACCCCATGACCTTGATGGGGCAATCAGTCACCTCGTTCGTATCCCTGCTGCTTTCAGTAGGATGATGTCGGGGTCAAATAGGTGTCGAAATTCGTTATGTCTACTTCTTGTTCATTTTATTACGTTCCGTTGAATCATTTTTATTGTGTTTATCATGATGAAAATAACTATAATAATACTAGTGATAACAAGAATAATAATTAACGTCTTGTCGAAGGAAATGATAGCAATAATAATAATAATAATAATAATAATAATAATAATAATAATAATAATAATAATAATAATAATAATAGTAATAATTTGAAGTATAGACATGAATAGCAGCTGTTAGTCCTTAAAGTCTGTCCTCAGCGAGGACAAGAGTTACTTACTGCATGGATTTTCATCTACTGGTGTCGAAGTTCAGCTTTCACAGGGTACCTAACATATAGTCAGGCCCTTCCTCAAGGCTGCTGGGGCCATTTCTCTTGTCTCAAAATTGACTTTCACAATCCTGTTCCTTGGGTTTTTTATTTTTGTTCGTAACATGACGAAATCCGCCACCCTCGCCCATGTCTGGCTTTCCTCAATGCTCCTAATCTGCTCCTCCCTACTGTAATCAGCTATAAGGTTCAGTATCAACATATTTGACCACTGCCGTCCTTAATGCATTCATCTCAGGGGCTGTGACGATTGCAAAACCCTCGGATTTAAATTGTCTGATTACATCCTCCTTGAGGGAGGCGTCCAGGTCCTCACTTCTGATAACAACATATATAACACCTCACCTGCAGGATTCCCAGGATTGACTCTAAATATATCAATCTTCAAAAGCCCCCCAATTTTCCCTTCATCAAAAACTCACCCGTTTTTATCTTTAATCTTTACTGAGGGCATCCCATCCCGCCTGCTTCCCTGATTCCCCCTCAAAATTCAATGAAAAACTGCATGAGGTGAGAGGCTTTGTGACGATGAAATGTGGTATGATAAAAATTGGGGACGCAATCTACAACCCACTTATAACCAACTATACTTTTTGCTTAACTTGTGAATTTTACTCTACAGACCAGAGGAAAGTGTAGTGAAAGTTGGAAGAAAATCTCTTGATCCTTGTTTCCAACCTCCGGGGAGCTGGTTGGGGTTAATTCCCCCCCCCCCAACCTGTGTGCCTTAGCTACTCCCCCTGGATCCCGGGGGCACCAGACCATCCCACAGGTGGCAGATCCTCCGGGAGATGGAGATCTTAGATTCAATAAATGTTGTAAACAAAGCAAGGAACTCGCTTCGCCTACTGAGCAGGCGTGAGAAGGATGATGGATTAGGTGTGGGTAAGGGGAAGTGATAATGAGAATTATTAGGATAAAGGTCAGTCGGCAACAGGTTCAGGTTCAGCTCAGTCCGCACGCTGCAACGATCCGCCCTGCTCCTGCTTGCATGGCTGTGCGTCCGTCCTCTGCAACTCTGCAACTGCCCATCGATCATCCTGAACCTGATCGATCTTGCGCGGTAAAATGAAAGTCTTTTTGGAAAGGGTAGAGTAGAGCCTATTGCTTTTAATCGCTTTCATTTTTTTGGATACTCGAATCATGTCCTGCAACGTTTTATTTCGTGGGTCCAGATTCAACCCATTTGCATTTCTTGGTGGCCTCCTACCACGAGGTACTCGAGAATTGAATCACTTTTGTTTCTCATATATAATGAACTCCCTGACTGAACCACAATGAGCGAACCTGTCTCCCGACAATACAAATCCATGAATGATCAAGGAAATTACTATTCCTGATGAGTGTGGGGCATTGGCAAACACATGTATTTCTCTGTTGCCATCTACTGGGTTAGAAAATGCAGAATTGTCTATATCAGTATTTAAGGAATTCCATGAACTGATCATATTTGTTGATCACGAACCATGGCTACTGGAGGAGACCCAGCTTTCTGAACCCGAAAAATCAGTTGAAAAAAGGAGACCTTTTTTTCATGTCAGTGTCGAAATTATGATTGCAACGCAAATCATTTGTTTCTAGAAAGGCGCAAGTCCTCTAACCACCGCGCACTCTGCTTTGGGTGTAGGATCACGTTAAGTGTCGGTGCCTTTATCGGAACTCCATATTTGTGCAACACTGCACCCGTCCACGGAAAGGACACAGAGGATCGTGTTCCGCCACTGACTCTGATTGGGTTTTCGATAAGTTGATTGACGACGAGTGACCATTTGGCGATTGAAACGCTGTCTTAGTTCTTGCTATGTTTCTCTCGGGGTCACGGTCCCCACCCGCCTGGGACATTCGTGAGTTCATGGCGGCTGTGGAAGCGAAGAGCGTCATTTGTTCAGAGCAAAAATCTGGCGGTTGGGAAAGAAGGGAAAGGGAAACTGAACTTCAAATTCCTTTTCCCTTTCTTCAGTAATTTACTCAGCCAAGATGAGTTATTTCAGAGGGAAGTCTTGTTACTCAGAGATCGAAGAACTAAGTTGGTTGAGTCAGCAGTGGATTCCTACTCCGAGTCAGCAGTGGATTCCTACTCCGAGTCAGCAGTGGATTCCTACTCCGAGTCAGCAGTGGATTCCTACTCCGAGTCAGCAGTGGATTCCTACTCCGAGTCAGCAGTGGATTCCTACTCCGAGTCAGCAGTGGATTCCTACTCCGAGTCAGCAGTGGACTCCTACTCCGAGTCAGCAGTGGATTCCTACTCCGAGTCAGCAGTGGATTCCTACTCCGAGTCAGCAATGGATTCCTACTCCGAGTCAGCAGTGGACTCCTACTCTGAGTCAGCAGTGGACTCCTACTCCGAGTCAGCAGTGGACTCCTACTCTGAGTCAGCAGTGGACTCCTACTCTGAGTCAGCAGTGGACTCCTACTCTGAGTCAGCAGTGGACTCCTACTCTGAGTCAGCAGTGGACTCCTACTCTGAGTCAGCAGTGGATTCCTACTCTGAGTCAGCAGTGGATTCCTACTCCGAGTCAGCAGTGGATTCCTACTCCGAGTCAGCAGTGGATTCCTACTCCGAGTCAGCAGTGGATTCCTACTCCGAGTCAGCAATGGATTCCTACTCCGAGTCAGCAGTGGACTCCTACTCTGAGTCAGCAGTGGACTCCTACTCCGAGTCAGCAGTGGACTCCTACTCTGAGTCAGCAGTGGACTCCTACTCTGAGTCAGCAGTGGACTCCTACTCTGAGTCAGCAGTGGACTCCTACTCTGAGTCAGCAGTGGACTCCTACTCTGAGTCAGCAGTGGATTCCTACTCTGAGTCAGCAGTGGATTCCTACTCCGAGTCAGCAGTGGATTCCTACTCCGAGTCAGCAGTGGATTCCTACTCCGAGTCAGCAGTGGATTCCTACTCCGAGTCAGCAATGGATTCCTACTCCGAGTCAGCAGTGGACTCCTACTCTGAGTCAGCAGTGGACTCCTACTCCGAGTCAGCAGTGGACTCCTACTCTGAGTCAGCAGTGGACTCCTACTCTGAGTCAGCAGTGGACTCCTACTCTGAGTCAGCAGTGGACTCCTACTCTGAGTCAGCAGTGGATTCCTACTCTGAGTCAGCAACAAAGAGAGTCAACGAAAGGCCGAAGATAAACAGGACGAGAATAAAGACGAGAAGCGAGAGAGGCCGTCTTGTGTCACAGTCTCTGGACTGCATTGGAAGACGAAGTCAAAGCCAGTCAGTCAGTCGAGCATCGGGAGGAGGAGGAGGAGGAGGAGGAGGAGGAGGAGGAGGAGGAGGAGGAGGAGGAGGAGGAGGAGGAGGAGGAGGAGGAGGAGGAAAGAGGTCCGGAAATAATGACTTGAGACATTAGACCGATGCCCCAGCATATAAAATGGAATATTTCTTTTTTTCATTCAAACTCAAATTTTGTCAGACGTGAGATTTGATTAAACCGGTTGAACTCAGACCAGTGAGGTTTAACGGAAGGCTCATCTCGCTAAGATACGCCTTTATAAATGAATAAATAACGACAGCAGGTGACTCAGGTTGGTTTCAGAGAGAGACAAAGAAGACTAGACCTATTTTATTCAGTTGATGACTGGTTAACCAAACAAGCCTAGGCCTAAGATTTTATGTTCAGTTTTCCATAAAAAACCATATTTATGGCACCATAAATGGGATAAAAAGTATAATAAGCCATTCATATAACCATACATATGGTAGCACAGAGAACAAACAAAGGATAAACGGAAATAAGCAAAAAAAAGACAACGAACGGAGGAGAGGCTTCAGAAAAGAGGAGGAGCCTTTATACAGGTCTCTGAAAATGTTCACGACTGCTGCTGTTGACACTTTCTCTTTACTTGTTTGTTTGTGGTGTTAAGCTGATATATCCTCTATATCTCCTCATATATCCTATTATAACCCCACACGTAAGTCCATTGCCTTATTTTAAGTACGATCTTTCATGGATTTACCTAAATGTAGGTAAAATAAGCGATTGCTTTAAGGGCAAAGCCACTAATTATGGTTTGAGTTGAGTCTGTAGGCTAATTTGTCTTCATATATATCCTAACGTATCCTATTATAACCCTTTGGGTAAGTCATTTGCCTTAATTTAATGACGATTTATCATTGAGTTACCTAAATATAGGTAAAATGAACGGATTATTTAAGGGTAAAACCACAGTTTACAATTTGAAGACAAATTTCTACTCATGTGACTGACATCTTCATTCGAACTCGTAATTTTAAGCCTGAATAAATTTGAGGCATTTGGTGTCATATTTGAGTGGAATTCGTGACTATAATATAACTATAATACAACTGTAATGTAGAGAAAGAGTGCAAGAGCCACTTAAGAGTGAAAGAGGAGTGAAATAACTCCTGAATTTTGCACTGAAGAGGAACAATTAAAATCTCCTTGACAAGAGTCAGCCATTTTCAGTCTAGAATCTCCTTCGATATTTTATTTTCATAAATTATTTAAAATGATTTTTCACTCACTATTTTGGTCTTTTATGACAACTCTCACAGTTTAAAAGTCGGCCTTTTAAACGGCTTCTTCCAAAAGGCGCCTTTAGGTTTCTCTAAGGGTTAAAATTCGACATAAAATGGCCAGTAATGAAATTTAAGCCTTTACAACATATAAATTTTATTCTTATATTTATTTATATGTTCGTATTTATTTGTTTATTTATTTATTCATTTTTATGTTGGTCAAGGTGCCAAGGGCAGTGTTAGGCCTGGTGAGGACCTCCTCTGATTTGTCTTAGGTTAGGCTAGGTCAGAAGTGAAGTTAGGCTGTGAGGGGCAAGTCAAGGTGAAGTGAGACTAGGTCAGAGGTCTGTCTCTCTGTCTGTCTGTCTGGCCTGGTGGAATGAGAGTCCCCCTCAATGAAGAAAGGTCAGGGTCACAAGGTCACATCCTCTCACGACACTCCTGTTGATCACTTGAAGGTTGTGTTGGCATTTTGACTCGAAATGATTGAATTGCATTGAATTCAGATTGACAAATCAGTTTGTATCTAAATTCAATTTGTATTTAAATCTGATTTGATAAAATCAATTTGTACTTAACTCTGATTTGATGAAATCAATTTGTATTCAACTTTGACTTGATAAACTAATTTTTTATTTATTTTTTTTATTTAAGTAGATGATTTAATTTTTATTTAATTAATAAAATGTATATAAATTAGTTTGTACCTGAATTTGATTTGAAAAATGCCTTTGTATCAGATTTCTTTTGATCTGACATTAACATGATAAGTTAATCTGTTTTTAAATTATTTTGTGTTGAAATGATTTTTGTCTTTAAATTCAGTTTGATGAAATAATTCATAAATACTGAATCATCTCATGAAATCATCCTCCTCTTATTAATATATTCTTTTATTTCCAGATTAATTCTTCCTGAGATGAATATGCACAAGGTGTGAGGTTGCAAGGACATGCCCTTATTCACACCTGCTGATTCTAGGATTCCAGGTAAAGTGAATTTCAGGATTTATTGTCGATTTTCCACTTCGGAAGCTAAGGTTGATTTCATATACATACAATTTTTTTCAGTATGGTTGTAAAAACTGCCTGGTGAAGATTTAGACTGAATGTCATGTTCATCAAAGGTGGGGGAGGGAGGGAGGCCTCCTCACTCGGACTGGACATGATTTCACATTTTATGCTTTTCCTCTCTCTAATGTTGCCTCAAGGGTTCGCTTTCCACTTGCAATCTACTCTTCTTCTTCTTTGAATGCGATGTTTCTGAACTTTCTGATCGCCTCACTGGAATGTGACCTTCCTGTTGTGAGGCGTTCTGGAAATGCTTCCATGCAATTGCTTCTTCAAGTGTCTTGAGAGTAGTTATATGGTATTCGCCAGAGTGACGGGGACGAAGTCCATCCATTCTCGATTTCAGCATTCACAAACGTGGCGTTTCTGAATTGGAAATGACTCTTAGGGTTCTTCTCTTTGTTAAAATCCACCTTTTTTATATATAAAACTTTAATTACCCACGCAGTTGAATATCAGTTTTCCAAACTACTTTCCAGTTGTCAAAAGGTTTCCTGAATCTGGATACTGGAGCGTCCCCTGGCTTCTGCAGCAGCCTCTTAATTAATGCCCCGAAGTTCCTTCCCTCTTGCATCGGAGTCTCATCTGCCTCTTGCTTGCTGCTGCTGCCGCCGCCTCGACATTGCATGCAGTCTGGGTCCGAGATTGTCTGCAGGGCTCTCTGCCCCTCCCCCTCCTCCTCCTCCTCCTCCTCCTCCTCCTCCTCCTCTACAGCTCCTGACTGCAGGTGTCGACAGGGGTCATTGTCCCCCTTCTCTTGTCCCAGTGTCGTTTTGTGAGGCGTCTCATGTGGGGTTATTTCCCAGGAAGTCGAGATTTCGCTTTTGGAATTTCGCTACAGTTTATATGAAGTCTCTGGCCTCTTCCTCTTCCTCTTCCTCTTCCTCTTTCCCTTCCTCTTCCTCTTCCTCTTCCTCTTCCTCTTCCTCTTCCTCTTCCTCTTTCCTTTCCTCTTCCTCTTCCTCTTCCTCTTCTCTTCCTCTGCTTGGAATCTGCATTGTGGGAAAGTTACACATTAGTTTTCCTTTCTTTTTAACAAAATATTTTAAGCCGCAACACTCTCTCTCTCTCTCTCTCTCTCTCTCTCTCTCTCTCTCAGAGGTGAGAATGCTGGAGGAGCGAAAGTCCTGTGAGAAGAACGACTATTCCAGCCAGCAGTAGCCTAATCGGAGACTATGTACTCTATGTGAACCACTTCATGTTGTATGTAAAGGACAGATTAGCTCTAAAGAGATAAACCTAAATTGAGCAAATGGCGAAGGAATAACCATGGAGAAGGAGGAGGAGGAGGAGGAGGAGGAGGAGGAGGAGGAGAGAGGGTCTGGAAGGCTGCAACGCCACTCCGCGTGCACATTCATTTTTCTCATAACCAGCAGCATATCATCACGGAATTCACTCTTGCAGGGAGGCATAATTATCAGTCGAGTGAAGTTGAATAACCGTACTTGCACGAATATATGGACACCTTATGTGATGTTTTTCCATGTTTTTGTGAGCCTCAGTTTGTTTTAGTTCTCGGTTCTGTAAATAAGTGTTTTTGTACGTACTTGTACACGTAAACAGACAGACAGACAGCCATGTGCAATGCTTGTTGACTTTGAAGAGCGAAATAGAATTCCCGTTGCACCCAAGTGCTGCTGCTGCTTCCTTCAAGAAACGTTACCGACTTTCCAGTGTGGGTGACCTCACGAGGCACTGGCATCCTTTTCTCCTCTAGAGGAAGATCATGTTATGCTGGAAAGGATAAGAAGTAAGGGAATGAGACGAGAATGGGTCACATACTGAGTGTGAATTGTGAAACCTTCCCGCTGACGAGAGTTTGAGGACAGCAGTGAGAGATGAAGCTGTCTGGGAGAAGGCTTCCATAATATAGCCTCTCCATTCAGAGGTGACGAGCAGTGCTGCCACCGAAGGTTTTGGCCAGAGAATTCGAAGATTCTCTGTCACGAGCTTTTCATTGCTAATGCTGCATTGATCCTTGGCATTCAGTGGGCGGTATGTAGTCATTGCTCGAACGAGTTTTCCTTTCTGCCACTTGTCACGAAGTCAGAGGAATTGGTGAATGCGCATTTGTTGCTTTTCAGCCGTTCAAGATTGCATTGTTCCGGTCTTCTCCTCCTCCTCCTGTGCTTTGTGCTTCTCTCGTTCGTAATCAGTTCCGGTAAGAAAATGGCAGCAAGTACGGTGAAGAAGTAGCGCACTTGACGACAAACAACAATTCAGAATTGTCATTATAAATGCACCATCACTGGACTGGGGACCTGTCCTGTCATGACACATGAATGAGTTAGCTTGTTTCAAGTAGCCAGCCCTCCGAGGGATGTCATTAAGTATATATGTATATATATATATATATATATATATATATATATATATATATATATATATATATATATATATATATATATATATATATATATATATATTGTATGTGTGTTTGTGCGTGCTCCCCATTTCCGAGTCTTCACCGGAATTCGCCTCCGACACAGGGGTGGACATCAGGGCAAACGTCAGAGTTTGTCATTCTCGGAAAACTGTCCCTTCAGTTGAACGCTGCTGTCCACGTCACCATCATCAAACATCGGTTTGCATACTTTGGCGTCGCTATAACAACCAAAGATCCGATTGGTTGAAAGACTGACTTCTTGATGTTAACGGATGATGTGACAGAACATAATATTTGATGACTGAATACTTGACGTCCATCGATTCTGTTGCCGTGAAACCTCGTGACTCCCGTTTTGTATTGCTGCAATACTTCCTTTCTCATTTGTTTGTCATTTCTGAACAGCTTTTGCCACCAATTCTCAGTTGTCATTGGTAGTGAAGGCCGTCAGTGATTTATGTGCACGAGAATCGTGGTCATTCACAACCAGGACGACGCCAAAAAGTATCACTTCTTTTCCAGCGCCAAAGCGAATTTCCCAGTTTTTCTTTTTTTCTTTCCATTTTTGATAAGAGGAAACGGAACTTGGACATTTCCTTGTGATACGACTTCACATTAATGCGGATTTGCCGCTTCCAAATAGGCCCCCACCCCCTACCCCCAAAAGACCACTGTCGTCTTTTCCACTCGCATTCCTGGAGCCAAAACATGATCTCGGAAATACTGAACTGGAATAAGATGAGCTTCCCTCCCCCTCCCTCATTTGGCTGATCTCTCAAAGTTTGAGTGCCATATTTGGAGGGTCCATACTGAGCTTCCTGACTGAAAGTCTCTGGGAGATCCAACCCCTCCCATTCATGACTGTGTCCGGTTGACTTTGAGTCAAGTTCAGATGATGGGAAGAAACTTCTTTTTACCGAAGGGTTTCTTGTTCGGGTCTTCTTCATTCTGAATCGCGTTTGATACTTGATAGTGAAGGATTTCATGTTCCGAAGGTCCCGTCCTTACAGGAACGCTTTTCAGATGTCTCCCTCAAAGACAACAACAGAACTGTCGACATGTTTGCACTTCTGTCTTGTAGTGACCAGGTCGATTCTCGTGGCAATAATGGAGCCCAGATTACTTTATACATCTAGACAAGTGTACACAACTTCTGAAGTTTGCTGTTTGGTATTTGACCTTGCTCATGGTGGCGTCATTATGAAGCGGTTTGTGTGCATGTAGGACAGACTCTGTCTGTGGCGTTACGATGCTTTAAGATGATTTTGTGACTGGCGAGTGGTCAAATGATCTGTGAATTCCTCCAGAATGACGTGAAATTCGCTGATCAGTCTCTCTCTCTCGTTAGCGTTATTTTATAAACGTACATACTCACGTGCACACACACCTCTAATATATATATATATATATATATATATATATATATATATATATATATATATATATATATATATATATATATATATATGTATATATATATATATATATATATATATATATATATATGTATATATATATATATATATATGTATATATATATATATATATATATATATATATATATATATATATATATATACATACATATACACATATGCATATATACATGAATACATATGCATATACGAATGTATTTCCTAAAGGTTTTCAGAGACAGAAAACGATTGTGCATCTGTCATTTTGCAGTTTAGCAGGACTGATCAGCATCACTCCCGGAGGAGACTGCAAGCAGGGAAACCCAGACCCCTCACAAGAGATGAAGCACTTACAGTATATATTCGTAAACAAATCATTTCCAAACAGTGAAAAAATGCTTGAAACTTCCTAGCAGACTTACTTGCACGCACAAACAGACACATAGATACATATATATATACTGTACATATATATATACATATATTTATGTATGTATGTATGTATGTATGTGTCCGTGTGTGCGTGCAAGCAATTTTCCTCTATCCCTTGTACTGGACACATCTTTGTCAGGGTCATGACATTGTCGAAATACTTCTTTAGTGTTTGACAGCAACTGTTCAGACCAGCTGCCGAGTGTCGCTAGCGTGTCAGGAATGCTCTCTCCTCCACAAGTGCAGCAGCAGGAATACTGGTCATTTTATACATCCTCCACTGGTGCTATGTTTCGCTTCGGTTGACCTCTCTCTCTCTCTCTCTCTCTCTCTCTCTCTCTCTCTCTCTCTCTCTCTCTCTCTCTCTCTCTCTGCCAGCAGGATCACGTGGAAACCAGTGAATGAATGCCGACGCCGCTTTCCGAAAGCACCCGTTGGGTGACTGACCCTCCGTTCGACTCACTTAAAATCGATGCCAAATCTTGGTCGACGTCCTTCGGAATTGTATATCGTCTGGGGAGAGTCTCGGGATGAATGGCGGAACAAGTACCTTAGAGCGTCATTCATCCATTCTCGAGTTATTTTCTGACAATACACAGACAGACAGACAGACATTGGTGAAAGTAAAGAAGAAGAAGAAGAAGAAGAAGCATCACTGGTGTCTTTCCTGAAATCTCTGAAGCCGATTTGGTCCTCCAGTTTTGGAAGACCTCTGTTTTCCGTTGCCTGGGTTGAAGACCCTCGTTGCTCACAAGTGTCAATATTTAACCTTTGCCCTTGTCCTTGGAAATGACAGGTTGCCCTTTCATCAGAAGGAGGAGTTGAAGTGTTCAGATGTGAGCTTTGGACGGAAATGAGGATGGGTGCTGCTGGGAATAATCATACTCAGGCTCCGTTCTTCAGGCGACAGGAAATGAATGTCCCTTATACAAACTGTCGGTATGCGAGGAGTCCTCAAGCACTGAAAATGGGACGTCTCTCTCTCTCTCTCTCTCTCTCTCTCTCTCTCTCTCTCTCTCTCTCTCTCTCTCTCTCCCCAGTAAGCACGCACTGCATAAATCAGTGCAATGCAATCTTAGGGGACATTGCCCCAGGTGGGTACCAGACCTGAGTTGCTGAAATGACGCTTGTTTCCATAACTCAACCTGACATCTACGGCAGACGAATGAATGAGGAAATGCGCAACCTGCATTCACCGTCTCTGTCCTGATAGTTTCTTCGAGAGAAATCGAGAGCGCCATGAATTTCATGTCACTTGTGAGGTTCCCAGAGATTTTAGTTTCAGGGTCTCTTTGTGTTCACTAACACGTCCTGTATTTGGTTTCCTGTCATTTTTTCCATTCTGTTACTTCTGTGTAGGAATGTTACAATTACAAAGCCTCCCCCTCCCCCCCCCACCTCCACACTTCTGACCTCTTGATAGGAGAGAGAGTTTTAAAACTCTGTACGCAATCAAGATGGAGCAATCGTTGTTGTTGGATACCAGTTCAGTTCTTCAATTTTAATAATAACTGAGTTTCCTCGAATTATAGAGCTCCATTTTCAATGCGCATCTAACTTCTGGTTCCCATACTTTCCACGAAGGCCCAAATTCTTTTATTAACCCAGACACAACATATGAAATGTTGAAATTGGTTTTGAGAGATGCTTTGCATCGTATGAAACACAAGGGCAGTAGAAGGCACGAACCAAACATGTTATCAGTAGACTTCAACACCACCGCTAAAGGGCACAGATGCCACTTGCATGTTCATGGTGATTGTATACCACAAGCACGAACATTCCCGTTTTTCAGCTGCGGCACCTGTTGGCTGATTGGTGCATAATATGGCGTCACGATGCTGCTAGATGCCACAAAACGTATTGGCGTAAAATTGTGCTTTTCTCAAGTGTGACTCTAACTGAAGCTTACACATGAAAAATTGTAACAAGACGCCAAACATTCTTTGAGAGGAACGGGGTGTCATGCGAAGTTCTGTAATTGAAGCGTTCCCCCTCTTTCACGGAAACCAGGTTTTCAGGTGCAGTTTAAGACTTGACATAAAATCGTGTTGGCAGAGGTGGAAGGCTGAGTAGCTTCCTTGTGCGTTGAGGTCTTTCCTCGGTATATTCTTCGCCCTGGTTCTTAATTATTATCCTACATCTTATTTGACGTCCTACTCATGTCCGCGTCTCTTGACTTCCACGTCTCCCATCTTTCGCTTTTGTTTTTTATTGTTGACTTCCATGTAGCAGCCGCCCTCCCTCATAGCCGTTGTTCCACATTTTTGGCCTCCTCGTATTGTTGTGCTCTTATTTCACTACTTCATGTATTTTGTTTTGTTTAGCTTTTTCCCTTGAACCCCAAAGTTTCCCTATTTTACTCCGTTTTGTTTTTGCTTGTTAATTCCTTGCTCCATTTCACGGGTATTTTCTCTGTTCTCTTAGTTTTGTTTCGAAAATGATATTGTTTCCGGCTTCATTTGTTATTATTCCTACATATATACCTTAGCGAGTATGAAATCCCGCATTTTGGTGGCCCCGTTTTTCGTTCCGTCTTGAATGAAGTGGCCATTGAGGTGAGAGGGAGGGAGAGCCAGCCACACTCGAGGAGGAGCTGGAGACGATTATAATGATATTATATTATATCTGAGACTTTGCCTGATGAGTTCCTGACTTCCGAAGAAATGCAAGGATGCAAATCTGAAGGATCGCTTGCGTGCGTGACGAAGTGTGTTTGCAATTCAATGTGTACTTGATTATGAATTTAATAGCTATAGATCTGAAATTGTTTAGTTTACTGGAAAAGAAATATGAATTGATGATTACTATTGATGTTGAATAATGCATCGTACATGGGGTATTATTAAATGCGTGACTTTTCTCATTCCGTGTGGAATTGATCGACTCTCCTTCGAGAAAAGTGCCTCGAAAAGAAGAATGGAAAAGATTCTATAGCCATGAATTGAATTATCTTCATGACAGAAGAAAACGATGTGCCTCCTCTTCTGACAACACTCACTGTAGGTACCTAAGCACAGCTTTAGGGGTTTCAGGGAAGAGGAAAGGACTGGGAATGTCAGTAGGATCCACATGCTTTCCACTATGATGACGATAACGACAGGTCGGTAGTCCTTAGTAGTAGATTTTTAGGAAAGATCGTCTGCGCCTTGGCCGATCGACCTTCACAGTGAATCGAGATTTCATTGTTGGAACCTCAACAGATTTTTATTAAATCTCTCTCTCTCTCTCTCTCTCTCTCTCTCTCTCTCTCTCTCTCTCTCTCTCTCTCTCTCTCTCTCTCTCTCTCTCTCTCTCCGGCCGGCCAATGAAGAATTAGAGGAATTCATTTCTGGTGGTAGAAATTCATTTCTCGGTATAATATGGTTCGGATTCCACAATAAGCTGTAGGTCCCGTTGCTAGGTAACCAATTGGTTCTTAGCCACGCCAAATAAGTCTAATCCTTCGGGCCAGCCCTCTCTAGGAAAGCTGTTAATCAGCTCAGTGGTCTGGTTAAACTAAGATATACTTAACTTTCTCTCTCTCTCTCTCTCTCTCTCTCTCTCTCTCTCGCTTCATTATTATTCTATTATCTTTGGGCCTGATCTAATGGCGATCGGGATACTGACACTGTGAATTGGTTTTTGATTACTGTTATTGAAGTTTCAAAAAGAATCATGAATATAGAAGGCTAAAATTATTCAAACTCTGCTTCATCGTTCTGACGACACAGTTGACTGCTGAGACTTTTAAATATGTCGGTACAGAGCGGTTTAATGAATTAGTTAGAGGAAGAACCGTGCTGGAAACCTAGCCATATATGGAAAATAGTCTGGTAAACGTTTGCAGAGCCATAGTTAATGTATATTAACAGCAAAGATGTTGATACTTTTTCTCCATTTGTCATCATAATGTGGCTGTGTCAATTTAACCATCTTGTTTTCATCCAGTCTCTCCTCCTCGTTTTCCTGTTGCCGCATTTTGAGAGAAAGTCTTCACAAATCAGTTCATGAACTCGAGAAGCTTGGCTGCGTCACCTCTTTCAGGACTTCAGAAGGACTTCGTACTGAAGAAGAAGAAGAAGAAGGCAGTGGCACGGAGTAGAGTGCCCGGAATACATCGTGTCATGTCAAGAAGAAGAAGAAGAAGAAGAAGAAGAGGGAGAGGGGGAGGAGGAGGAGGGGACCTCGTTTTTCCTCCCGTCAAGAGAGATGCATCGTTCTTTCACTTTCGCTCTTACTCCTCAATTAGTTTTGACCTCGAACGCAGACGGCATCAGAACGAAAGCTTGTCGCGTCCTTCTGTCTGTCCGTCCGTCCGTCCGTCCGTCACACGTGTCTCAAACTCCAGTCCTCGGCTGCAACCACATATTTTTCTCTGCTCCCTCTCACGACCTGCCTCCCAGGAATGAGGAAATCTCTTTGCAACCTTTATATCAGCCTGAATATGTCAAACAACCATTTTCCTTCAAGATCGCTGTCATGACGGACAGTTTCTCGCGCTGAATAGGTCTCGGGAAGCAGATGAGAACTGAAATACGTTGAAGTTGCCGACATCGCTGGCGTTCTCAGAAACTCTCTCTGTCATTCTCGCTCAATTATGTCTCTGCCACGTTCAGCCAAATGAGCGGGAGATGACAACAACTTGTGGAGGTCCTGCAGGGGACGTCGGCTGAGAATGAATCTGAAGTGGCTGTCAAAGGCTCTCACGAAACACCAATACGAACGAAGTCATAATTATGCAGAGTATGCACACCGACCTTCTTCTTCTTCTTCTTCTTCTTCTTCTTCTTCTTCTTCTTCTTCTTCTTCTTCTTCTTCTTCTTCTTCTCTCGTCATAGCTTTTGCGGCTTGGAAACAAAGGGAGATATCAAACGATAATTTCTCGGCAATTGTAAGGGAGAGAGAAAATGCATTATGATGAGATATTTCGAATAAGTGGAGGACTTTTTCTGTGGTGATGTGAATGCCATCCATTTCATCAACAGCTCTTCGGTGCTGCAGTGTCATTTCATTTCAAGTCTGGAAGTTTTGATGTCTTCCTAGAACAAGAACTTAATGCGTCTGTCGAGATCTTTTTATTGATAGCATTGCGACTGCGCTCCGCACTGGTGAAATACTCGTAACTGAATGAAGATATGTACGGGAATAGTGGAACAGGAAACGCTCTATGCCAGAATTCTCACGTTCATCGATTTTCGTGTGGTAAAACCAGTAACCTGTGCAGGTGGAAGGGCAGGTTTCATTATTTCCGTGTCCACTCTGTAGCCTTTGGCTTTTGGAATAAGGAGGTCTTTTTCGTCTCTGGCCTGGCGGTTGTGTTGGCATTTGCTTTCGTCAGACAGACACTTCTGTGCAGTCATAGGCACGGTGCATTGTAGCCCGTGAAAAAGGCTGTAGTTGCCAAAATCCATTCGACGTTTGTAGAGTCGCTGTTGAAAGGTCTCTCTCAGTTCAGTCATCGGCATCACCAGTTTTATCATCATCATCTGAGTTCTTCCTCCAGACAGGTCATAGACGTCGATTGCCTCCGTGTGTAGTCCTGTAGGGCTGCCATCCATGGAAAGCTCTCCTTCAGCTCGTCAGTCAGTATCACCATTAGTTTCCCTCTAGGGGCTCTCTCAGCAAGCTTCTCAGAGGAGGCATTTTGTTCGTTTTGACTTGAGAACTGATGGTCGTGCTGATTTGATTTTTCTTCCAGTCCTGCCCCCCCAAAGGTCCTTCGTATCCTTCGGAAGGGGCTCTTATTTGTAACGCTACCCTCACATTTTCACTCTTCTAATTCTTAAGCCCCCACTCATTTCGTTACTGTCATACTCTGATTAAAAAAAAATGTAAGTCAGTAAGGAGAGAGAGAGAGAGAGAGAGAGAGAGAGAGAGAGAGAGAGAGAGAGAGAGAGAAACCGTCTGCCAGTTCGATGAGGGGAGGCCCCTTGAAGGGCTTGTCCCTACCGAAGGAAGCTGTGAGTACCTTCTCCTCCATGCACCTGGGAGCATCGGTCCCACTGGTCTTGGGGTTCAGTTGAACACGAATTCCAAGCACTGTGGTCACCTCCTCTTATACGTGGGTCTTCTCGCCGTGCTGAGATGCCACCAGAAGCCGCCTTTGATGTCGCATGAAATAACCTCGGTTAGAAGGGACCAGTTGAGCGACGCCCTCACCATGAAGTGTGCAGTGGTGGTTGTTGTAATGATGAAGTTGGAGCTCTTTGATGAGCTTAGACTAATTAACAGCTGTGAAAACACAGCTACTGATACAAGCGTGATATGTGTGGTCGTCTGCTTCATACGAGTCATTAACTCTGAAAGAGCCGAACCCGGGAGGAGGCAAATTTCTGAGATGTTTGCTAGTATTGCACCAGCACCCCCACCCCCCACCCCCCTCTTTTTTTTTCTTTGCCATGCCCCCAGGTTAGGTTAGTTTTCTAAGAAATAATGTGGGTGTGGGAAACATAATGAGATTATTTTCAAGAAAATGCTATCGTTTAGTTTTTAAGATATGGCGGCCCGCTTTTTTCAGGGACGGAGGTCCCTCCCGGTACTCGGTTACATCTGGGGAAATGCTGCCCGCCTGCAGGCTATGAACGCTGCTCTGCTGCTCATTGCCTGAAATTCTCGATCGAGAATTTCAGGCTCCCTCTGGTCGATGATCGCTGCGGCCGCAGATGGAATTAGGGAATCACGAGAGGCAAACAAAGAATCAGTTCACAGTTGCAGTGAGTTAACAGTCAGTATTTTAACACTGAGAAGAAGAAACTAAACCGAGGACAGTGCAGTCTAGAACACAGAAGAATGATTGTACAATTTCAGCCTTTAGATATGGAGATGTCTGTGTATGTCAAGAAAGAAACGCCGGTTTAAAGACACGGACTTTGCCCGTTCTTTTTTTCTGCCATGGAAATGCCGTCGAAATGATCAGAAGTTGCTAAGAAAGGAAATGACCTCATTTCTCATGACAATCTTGTTGCAATTTACCTCTTTCTTTAGTCATCGACCTCGGCAGTGGGTCTCTCTCTCTCTCTCTCTCTCTCTCTCTCTGTTGGCTTGATGTAAGGCAATTTGAGGGTGTGATATCCTTTTTTATGTCCGTGTTGAATTGCAGTTCCATCCCTTCTTCCTCGTGACTCCAGACTATTTGTTCAGCTTGTATTGCAGCGCCATGGCCCGTCCAAGCGGCTTGCCTCAAGTCAGCCCCATTGCAGGAAGGAAGGTTTCCTGATGATTCTGCAGAGACTTCGCTTCTAAGAAGTCATCATTCCATCGAGTTTAAGGTTACATTTACGAAGGATCTGGGACTGGTTGCTGCTGCTGCTGCTTGTCTCTTGAAAGAGTGCTGCAATCTTGAGATTGGTTTTGAGATTGTTTCTGAGTCGTTCCCCCGCCCCTCTCTCTCTCTCTCTCTCTCTCTCTCTCTCTCTC
This sequence comes from Macrobrachium rosenbergii, assembly GCA_039081455.1. Taxonomy (NCBI): domain Eukaryota; kingdom Metazoa; phylum Arthropoda; class Malacostraca; order Decapoda; family Palaemonidae; genus Macrobrachium; species Macrobrachium rosenbergii. Next base: position 74,542 of record JANJGK010000993.1, on the reverse strand, counting down.
TCTCTCTCTCTCTCTCTCTCTCTCTCTCTCTCTCTCTCTCTCTCGCTTGATTATTATTCTATTATCTTTGGACCTGATCTAATGGCGGTCGGGATATTGACACTGCGAATTGGTTTTTGATTACTTTTATAGAAGTTTCGAAAAGAATCATGAATATAGAAGGCTAAAATTGTTCAAACTCTACTTCATCGTTCTGACGACATAGTTGACTGCAGGGACTTTGTGTGGTGGCGTGAATGCCATCCATTTCATCAATAGCTCTTCGGTGCCGCAGTGTCATTTCATTTCAAGTCTGGAAACTTTGATGTCTTCCTAGAACAGGGACTTAATGTGTCTCTCGAGATCTTTTTGTTGATAGAATTGCGACTGCGCTCTGCACTGGTGAAATACTCGTAACTGAATAAAGATATGTACAGGAATAGTGGAACAGGAAACGCTCTGTGCCGGATATCTCACGTTTGTCGATTTTCGTGTGGTGAAATAGGTAACCTGTGCAGGTGGAAGGGCAGGTTTCATAATTTCCGTTTCCACTCTGTAGCCTTTGGCTTTTGGAATGAGGAGGTCTTCTTCGTCTCTGGCCTGTATTTGTATTCGCTTTCGTCAGACGGACACTTCTGTGCAGTCATAGGCACGGTGCATTGTAGCCCGTGAAAAAGGTTGTAGCTGCCAAAATCCATTCGACGTTTGTAGATTCGCTGTTGAAAGGTCTCTCTCAGTTCAGTCATCGGCATCACCAGTTTTATCATCATCATCTGAGTTCTTCCTCCAGACAGGTCATAGACGTCGATTGCCTCCGTGTGTAGTCCTGTAGGGCCGCCATCCATGGAAAGCTCTCCTTCAGCTCGTCAGTCAGTATCACCATTAGTTTCCCTCTAGGGGCTCTCTCAGCAAGCTTCTCAGAGGAGGCATTTTGTTCGTTTTGACTTGAGAACTGATGGTCGTGCTGATTTGATTTTTCTTCCAGTCCTGCCCCCCCAAAGGTCCTTCGTATCCTTCGGAAGGGGCTCTTATTTGTAACGCTACCCTCACATTTTCACTCTTCTAATTCTTAAGCCCCCACTCATTTCGTTACTGTCATACTCTGATTAAAAAAAAATGTAAGTCAGTAAGGAGAGAGAGAGAGAGAGAGAGAGAGAGAGAGAGAGAGAGAGAGAGAGAGAGAAACCGTCTGCCAGTTCGATGAGGGGAGGCCCCTTGAAGGGCTTGTCCCTACCGAAGGAAGCTGTGAGTACCTTCTCCTCCATGCACCTGGGAGCATCGGTCCCACTGGTCTTGGGGTTCAGTTGAACACGAATTCCAAGCACTGTGGTCACCTCCTCTTATACGTGGGTCTTCTCGCCGTGCTGAGATGCCACCAGAAGCCGCCTTTGATGTCGCATGAAATAACCTCGGTTAGAAGGGACCAGTTGAGCGACGCCCTCACCATGAAGTGTGCAGTGGTGGTTGTTGTAATGATGAAGTTGGAGCTCTTTGATGAGCTTAGACTAATTAACAGCTGTGAAAACACAGCTACTGATACAAGCGTGATATGTGTGGTCGTCTGCTTCATACGAGTCATTAACTCTGAAAGAGCCGAACCCGGGAGGAGGCAAATTTCTGAGATGTTTGCTAGTATTGCACCAGCACCCCCACCCCCCACCCCCCTCTTTTTTTTTCTTTGCCATGCCCCCAGGTTAGGTTAGTTTTCTAAGAAATAATGTGGGTGTGGGAAACATAATGAGATTATTTTCAAGAAAATGCTATCGTTTAGTTTTTAAGATATGGCGGCCCGCTTTTTTCAGGGACGGAGGTCCCTCCCGGTACTCGGTTACATCTGGGGAAATGCTGCCCGCCTGCAGGCTATGAACGCTGCTCTGCTGCTCATTGCCTGAAATTCTCGATCGAGAATTTCAGGCTCCCTCTGGTCGATGATCGCTGCGGCCGCAGATGGAATTAGGGAATCACGAGAGGCAAACAAAGAATCAGTTCACAGTTGCAGTGAGTTAACAGTCAGTATTTTAACACTGAGAAGAAGAAACTAAACCGAGGACAGTGCAGTCTAGAACACAGAAGAATGATTGTACAATTTCAGCCTTTAGATATGGAGATGTCTGTGTATGTCAAGAAAGAAACGCCGGTTTAAAGACACGGACTTTGCCCGTTCTTTTTTTCTGCCATGGAAATGCCGTCGAAATGATCAGAAGTTGCTAAGAAAGGAAATGACCTCATTTCTCATGACAATCTTGTTGCAATTTACCTCTTTCTTTAGTCATCGACCTCGGCAGTGGGTCTCTCTCTCTCTCTCTCTCTCTCTCTCTCTGTTGGCTTGATGTAAGGCAATTTGAGGGTGTGATATCCTTTTTTATGTCCGTGTTGAATTGCAGTTCCATCCCTTCTTCCTCGTGACTCCAGACTATTTGTTCAGCTTGTATTGCAGCGCCATGGCCCGTCCAAGCGGCTTGCCTCAAGTCAGCCCCATTGCAGGAAGGAAGGTTTCCTGATGATTCTGCAGAGACTTCGCTTCTAAGAAGTCATCATTCCATCGAGTTTAAGGTTACATTTACGAAGGATCTGGGACTGGTTGCTGCTGCTGCTGCTTGTCTCTTGAAAGAGTGCTGCAATCTTGAGATTGGTTTTGAGATTGTTTCTGAGTCGTTCCCCCGCCCCTTCTCTCTCTCTCTCTCTCTCTCTCTCTCTCTCTCTCTCTCTCTCTCCTCTCTCTCTCTCTCTCTCTCTCGCCTTGATTATTATTCTATTATCTTTGGACCTGATCTAATGGCGGTCGGAGATATTGACACTGCGAATTGGTTTTTGATTACTTTTATAGAAGTTTCGAAAAGAATCATGAATATAGAAGGCTAAAATTGTTCAAACTCTACTCATCGTTCTGACGACATAGTTGACTTGCAGGGGACTTTGTGTGGTGGCGTGAATGCCATCCATGTTCATCAATAGCTCTTCGGTGCCGCAGTGTCATTTCATTTCAAGTCTGGAAACTTTGATGTCTTCCTAGAACAGGGACTTAATGTGTCTCTCGAGATCTTTTTGTTGATAGAATTGCGACTGCGCTCTGCACTGGTGAAATACTCGTAACTGAATAAAGATATGTACAGGAATAGTGGAACAGGAAACGCTCTGTGCCGGATATCTCACGTTTGTCGATTTTCGTGTGGTGAAATAGGTAACCTGTGCAGGTGGAAGGGCAGGTTTCATAATTTCCGTTTCCACTCTGTAGCCTTTGGCTTTTGGAATGAGGAGGTCTTCTTCGTCTCTGGCCTGTATTTGTATTCGCTTTCGTCAGACGGACACTTCTGTGCAGTCATAGGCACGGTGTGCATTGTAGCCCGTTTGTAGCTGCCAAAATCCATTCGACGTTTGTAGATTCGCTGTTGAAAGGTCTCTCTCAGTTCAGTCATCGGCATCACCAGTTTTATCATCATCATCTGAGTTCTTCCTCCAGACAGGTCATAGACGTCGATTGCCTCCGTGTGTAGTCCTGTAGGGCCGCCATCCATGGAAAGCTCTCCTTCAGCTCGTCAGTCAGTATCACCATTAGTTTCCCTCTAGGGGCTCTCTCAGCAAGCTTCTCAGAGGAGGCATTTTGTTCGTTTTGACTTGAGAACTGATGGTCGTGCTGATTTGATTTTTCTTCCAGTCCTGCCCCCCCAAAGGTCCTTCGTATCCTTCGGAAGGGGCTCTTATTTGTAACGCTACCCTCACATTTTCACTCTTCTAATTCTTAAGCCCCCACTCATTTCGTTACTGTCATACTCTGATTAAAAAAAAATGTAAGTCAGTAAGGAGAGAGAGAGAGAGAGAGAGAGAGAGAGAGAGAGAGAGAGAGAGAGAGAGAAACCGTCTGCCAGTTCGATGAGGGGAGGCCCCTTGAAGGGCTTGTCCCTACCGAAGGAAGCTGTGAGTACCTTCTCCTCCATGCACCTGGGAGCATCGGTCCCACTGGTCTTGGGGTTCAGTTGAACACGAATTCCAAGCACTGTGGTCACCTCCTCTTATACGTGGGTCTTCTCGCCGTGCTGAGATGCCACCAGAAGCCGCCTTTGATGTCGCATGAAATAACCTCGGTTAGAAGGGACCAGTTGAGCGACGCCCTCACCATGAAGTGTGCAGTGGTGGTTGTTGTAATGATGAAGTTGGAGCTCTTTGATGAGCTTAGACTAATTAACAGCTGTGAAAACACAGCTACTGATACAAGCGTGATATGTGTGGTCGTCTGCTTCATACGAGTCATTAACTCTGAAAGAGCCGAACCCGGGAGGAGGCAAATTTCTGAGATGTTTGCTAGTATTGCACCAGCACCCCCACCCCCCACCCCCCTCTTTTTTTTTCTTTGCCATGCCCCCAGGTTAGGTTAGTTTTCTAAGAAATAATGTGGGTGTGGGAAACATAATGAGATTATTTTCAAGAAAATGCTATCGTTTAGTTTTTAAGATATGGCGGCCCGCTTTTTTCAGGGACGGAGGTCCCTCCCGGTACTCGGTTACATCTGGGGAAATGCTGCCCGCCTGCAGGCTATGAACGCTGCTCTGCTGCTCATTGCCTGAAATTCTCGATCGAGAATTTCAGGCTCCCTCTGGTCGATGATCGCTGCGGCCGCAGATGGAATTAGGGAATCACGAGAGGCAAACAAAGAATCAGTTCACAGTTGCAGTGAGTTAACAGTCAGTATTTTAACACTGAGAAGAAGAAACTAAACCGAGGACAGTGCAGTCTAGAACACAGAAGAATGATTGTACAATTTCAGCCTTTAGATATGGAGATGTCTGTGTATGTCAAGAAAGAAACGCCGGTTTAAAGACACGGACTTTGCCCGTTCTTTTTTTCTGCCATGGAAATGCCGTCGAAATGATCAGAAGTTGCTAAGAAAGGAAATGACCTCATTTCTCATGACAATCTTGTTGCAATTTACCTCTTTCTTTAGTCATCGACCTCGGCAGTGGGTCTCTCTCTCTCTCTCTCTCTCTCTCTCTCTGTTGGCTTGATGTAAGGCAATTTGAGGGTGTGATATCCTTTTTTATGTCCGTGTTGAATTGCAGTTCCATCCCTTCTTCCTCGTGACTCCAGACTATTTGTTCAGCTTGTATTGCAGCGCCATGGCCCGTCCAAGCGGCTTGCCTCAAGTCAGCCCCATTGCAGGAAGGAAGGTTTCCTGATGATTCTGCAGAGACTTCGCTTCTAAGAAGTCATCATTCCATCGAGTTTAAGGTTACATTTACGAAGGATCTGGGACTGGTTGCTGCTGCTGCTGCTTGTCTCTTGAAAGAGTGCTGCAATCTTGAGATTGGTTTTGAGATTGTTTCTGAGTCGTTCCCCCGCCCCTTCTCTCTCTCTCTCTCTCTCTCTCTCTCTCTCTCTCTCTCTCTCTCTCTCTCTCTCTCTCTCTCTCTCTCTCTCTCTCGCTTGATTATTATTCTATTATCTTTGGACCTGATCTAATGGCGGTCGGGATATTGACACTGCGAATTGGTTTTTGATTACTTTTATAGAAGTTTCGAAAAGAATCATGAATATAGAAGGCTAAAATTGTTCAAACTCTACTTCATCGTTCTGACGACATAGTTGACTGCAGGGACTTTGTGTGGTGGCGTGAATGCCATCCATTTCATCAATAGCTCTTCGGTGCCGCAGTGTCATTTCATTTCAAGTCTGGAAACTTTGATGTCTTCCTAGAACAGGGACTTAATGTGTCTCTCGAGATCTTTTTGTTGATAGAATTGCGACTGCGCTCTGCACTGGTGAAATACTCGTAACTGAATAAAGATATGTACAGGAATAGTGGAACAGGAAACGCTCTGTGCCGGATATCTCACGTTTGTCGATTTTCGTGTGGTGAAATAGGTAACCTGTGCAGGTGGAAGGGCAGGTTTCATAATTTCCGTTTCCACTCTGTAGCCTTTGGCTTTTGGAATGAGGAGGTCTTCTTCGTCTCTGGCCTGTATTTGTATTCGCTTTCGTCAGACGGACACTTCTGTGCAGTCATAGGCACGGTGCATTGTAGCCCGTGAAAAAGGTTGTAGCTGCCAAAATCCATTCGACGTTTGTAGATTCGCTGTTGAAAGGTCTCTCTCAGTTCAGTCATCGGCATCACCAGTTTTATCATCATCATCTGAGTTCTTCCTCCAGACAGGTCATAGACGTCGATTGCCTCCGTGTGTAGTCCTGTAGGGCCGCCATCCATGGAAAGCTCTCCTTCAGCTCGTCAGTCAGTATCACCATTAGTTTCCCTCTAGGGGCTCTCTCAGCAAGCTTCTCAGAGGAGGCATTTTGTTCGTTTTGACTTGAGAACTGATGGTCGTGCTGATTTGATTTTTCTTCCAGTCCTGCCCCCCCAAAGGTCCTTCGTATCCTTCGGAAGGGGCTCTTATTTGTAACGCTACCCTCACATTTTCACTCTTCTAATTCTTAAGCCCCCACTCATTTCGTTACTGTCATACTCTGATTAAAAAAAAATGTAAGTCAGTAAGGAGAGAGAGAGAGAGAGAGAGAGAGAGAGAGAGAGAGAGAGAGAGAGAGAGAGAAACCGTCTGCCAGTTCGATGAGGGGAGGCCCCTTGAAGGGCTTGTCCCTACCGAAGGAAGCTGTGAGTACCTTCTCCTCCATGCACCTGGGAGCATCGGTCCCACTGGTCTTGGGGTTCAGTTGAACACGAATTCCAAGCACTGTGGTCACCTCCTCTTATACGTGGGTCTTCTCGCCGTGCTGAGATGCCACCAGAAGCCGCCTTTGATGTCGCATGAAATAACCTCGGTTAGAAGGGACCAGTTGAGCGACGCCCTCACCATGAAGTGTGCAGTGGTGGTTGTTGTAATGATGAAGTTGGAGCTCTTTGATGAGCTTAGACTAATTAACAGCTGTGAAAACACAGCTACTGATACAAGCGTGATATGTGTGGTCGTCTGCTTCATACGAGTCATTAACTCTGAAAGAGCCGAACCCGGGAGGAGGCAAATTTCTGAGATGTTTGCTAGTATTGCACCAGCACCCCCACCCCCCACCCCCCTCTTTTTTTTTCTTTGCCATGCCCCCAGGTTAGGTTAGTTTTCTAAGAAATAATGTGGGTGTGGGAAACATAATGAGATTATTTTCAAGAAAATGCTATCGTTTAGTTTTTAAGATATGGCGGCCCGCTTTTTTCAGGGACGGAGGTCCCTCCCGGTACTCGGTTACATCTGGGGAAATGCTGCCCGCCTGCAGGCTATGAACGCTGCTCTGCTGCTCATTGCCTGAAATTCTCGATCGAGAATTTCAGGCTCCCTCTGGTCGATGATCGCTGCGGCCGCAGATGGAATTAGGGAATCACGAGAGGCAAACAAAGAATCAGTTCACAGTTGCAGTGAGTTAACAGTCAGTATTTTAACACTGAGAAGAAGAAACTAAACCGAGGACAGTGCAGTCTAGAACACAGAAGAATGATTGTACAATTTCAGCCTTTAGATATGGAGATGTCTGTGTATGTCAAGAAAGAAACGCCGGTTTAAAGACACGGACTTTGCCCGTTCTTTTTTTCTGCCATGGAAATGCCGTCGAAATGATCAGAAGTTGCTAAGAAAGGAAATGACCTCATTTCTCATGACAATCTTGTTGCAATTTACCTCTTTCTTTAGTCATCGACCTCGGCAGTGGGTCTCTCTCTCTCTCTCTCTCTCTCTCTCTCTCTCTCTCTCTCTCTCTCTCTCTCTCTCTCTCTCTCTCCTCCTCAAGTCCCGGGATGAGAATGAGAGGAGGAAGTTCGGAGTGAATAATTAGTAATAAGTTAAAGTTTATGGAATAAAAGCGAAATAGCGCAGAGGCCGCGAGTAGGGACGGGAGCAAACCTTCCGCTGACACCTGCTGGTGAGAGCAGTTTCCGAGGAATGCGTCAACAACAGTAGAGTAAAACAGAGCGAAATGAACTGGCGTTCCAGCGTGAAAGGTTCGTGGAAGCACCCACAAGTCGTACGTCAGTGAACTTAAGACATAACATTGCCGGTGACAGTGATGTGTGAAAAATGGAGGATGTTTCAGAGCATGCGAAAAAATTGCTCGTGAGGTGACCACTTATCAGTTACAATTCCCCTTCGGGTATATATATATATATATATATATATATATATATATATATATATATATATATATATATATATATATATATATATATATATGTGTGTGTGTGTATGTATATATATATTTATATATTATTTCCGAGACGGAGCGAATTGGATACTAAAGGACATTTATAGCTTAATGTTTGTGAATAAAAAATCAGGGTTCCAAGTAAAAGGAAGGTGGTGAGATGACAGCGGTTCCGGGTGCTTGTTTGTGTGCTCGTCGAGACTCATTGTGGGGAGGAGAGGTGGGGAAGATGTGCAAGTGAGGCTGCTGCTTCCTCCTCCTTCCAAGAGGAGGTTGTGGTAGTTCGCTCTGTCTGTCTGTCCGTCTGTCTGTGTGATGTCCGTCTGTTCAGTGCTTCCTGAGAACAGAGGAGAGAGGTTGATTGAGGGCGGCTTCGGAAACAGAGGCTCCTCAACATTTATTTGGCGCTGTCTTGAGGGTGGGTGGAGGACGTTGGCGTCTTCTCGGGAGAATTGTACCAGGCAGCCACTCGTCAGTAATTATACGGAAGTTTGTGTGTGAGAGAGAGAGAGAGAGAGAGAGAGAGAGAGAGAGAGAGAGAGAGAGAGAGAGAGAGAGAGAGAGAGATGGTTTTCTTGGGGGGAATTGCTTTATCGAACCCTGGAATTGGATGGGGAGCTAAAAAAAAGCCGTTCAGAGAGTTTTTCCAGCCTCCTGGAATTTTGCAACTTGAATGGAACACGTTTCAGAACGATGGTGGATTGTAAGAAGATTTGATTGATAACTTATTATTCGAACAAGAGAGGTGTTAATTAATTATCTGATAATACAGTTTTACCTCCAAATGCTTTGATTAGTTTCTCTCTGCACGGAAGGGAAAGACAACTTTGGAGGCCAGGCTCTGCAAAGCAAGCAAAAGAAAGGAAGGAAGGATTACGAAGACTCAAATTCTCTTTTTGTAAATAGTAATAATAGTGGTAATACAAAAGTTAGCACCTTTCTCTCTCTCTCTCTCTCTCTCTCTCTCTCTCTCTCTCTCTCTCTCTCTCTCTCTCTCTCTCTCTGCTCTAGTGCCTCAGCATTCTCTTATTTCATAGCTGTATCACTAATTGTCTGACTGTCTCTAAGACTCACTGCATGTCCGTCAGACTTTTTGATCGAATAAAATAGTAGGGTGTCTGTAGTGACAGCAGAATTGCATAACAACCGACCAAGGATCAGGTAAATAATTTGTTGCGTAGGTTTGTGTTGATACATATTTAGACGAAGTTCTCTCTCTCTCTCTCTCTCTCTCCAATGAGGTTTATTGCTGACATTTATTCTTTTCATGTTTAATATAGTGTTATGCCACTGATGCCTGTCAAACCCCCTGTTGAGTTCTGTAAAGTAGACAAAGATGGGAATTGTCCTGGAAAGCTGTTTTTCAAAGCAATTGTGGATTACTGATTGTGCATCCGGGCGGCATCTTGCTTCAGCGATTGGTGCCTTAACCACTGCCTCTCAGGATCGCCACCAGATCTGTCAAGCTTTGTGAACAAATGACGGAGATGCAACTCGGTTTATCAACTAGAATATGCACACACAAAGCACACTGTCATTTTCTCTCTTGACTTTGATCAGTCATATTAGCAGTTGGGTTGCCTTCCCTCCCACTCCTGCAGACCGCCACTCTGCAACGGCCGTGCTGGCATAAGGCCAGCTTCATCTAACCCAACCAGCCACAGAGAGATCAGTGGGCCAGTCTCCTTGAACATTTCGGAATTTTGAGAGCAAATGTTTCCTATTTATTCTTGTAATATTTTGAGATGAAAGTGAGGTTTATAGAGAAGAATTTGAGCCGTGGCAGCTCTTGACTACTTCTTCATTCGTTCCGAATTGACCAAAGCAGATTCCAGACCAACGATCACGTAGCCTCCGAGTGTTCATGAATTGACGATGCCTGAGAATTTCTCCCAGAGATCATCGCTTCAGTAACTAAAAATAAAGTCATTATCTTTCGCGTACTAATCAAGGAAGTCTTCAGTTGCCTTTAATAGTTTTGTTCGAGTTGTTTGCTTGTCTCTAGATGTCACTAGCGGTGTCTCATGTCACGTCCTGCCTCCTGTAAACGTGGCAGAATTTGTTAGGAGGAAAAAAAAGGGTTATTCAAGACTAATTTCCCCAGTAAGGCTTATATCCTTCATAAAAATAATTTCTGTGTCATAATCTAGGAATCGTGGTCATTGCTATTTTTTTTATCTGGTAGACTGAATTCCAGCTTTCATGGTAAAAGTCATCGTCCATGAACATGAAATGATTTTTCTCCCCCATCCCCCGAAAATAATAAATGGCTGTGCCCAGATCGAAGAGGTTATTCGTAATGACTGCCACTATATCCAAGGTATAGTCTCGGGAGCCTTGATTCTTGATAGACAACGTAGGATACTGTCTTGCAGCCTTCGAGTTTTTGTTGTCATGAAAATTACGGGATTTTTGTCTATTTTTCTTTGTATCCTTTTGTTCCTGCAGATATTTTCTCTTGGGCATAAAATGACGAGAAATGTCTTGTATTGAAAGGGTGAACAAAAGCGCTTTGCTGTCAGTGTATTCATGCCAATGGACAGAGCCTGATGGCAACGTATTTTGCAGCAGGATTCAGCTCTTGTGGTGGTTCCTTATTTAAACTTCTTTAAAGCCTCTCTCTCTCTCTCTCTCTCTCTCTCTCTCTCTCTCTCTCTCTCTCTCTCTCTCTCTCTCTCTCTCTCATTTGTTACAAAATACCATCACAAGAGTGTCCAGAGGACAAAGGAGCCTTGATTGGCAGACTTGCTCCTTCGGAAACAGAGACTACGAAAAACGTCGCCGCAGCTGTCCCATGAACGGACACTAGACCTATGTTACGAATGCATCAGATTGAAACAGCTTTTGAATCATATTCTATATAATATCCTGTCATATCGATAATGCAAATAAGGCTCATGGCCACATCCCACTGCCACTAGGGCTAAATTTCATCAGTTTTAAACTAAATTTGAACGCAAGCTTCGTTGGCTACATATCAGGAAATTATGGAGATTTACAAAAAAAAAAAATAATAATAAATAAATAAATAAAAAATAATGAAATCACTTGTGCCAAAATTTATTGATATTTTATCATTACAGTTGTAAAGAGACGCACTAGGGTTTATAACCCCGGTTGAAGATTATAGGCTCAAACGCTACAGCATTTGTCAACTTTGTACTGAAGATAGACGATTGTCATTGCAAATCTCTCTCTCTCTCTCTCTCTCTCTCTCTCTCTCATATTCTACGTAAGAATGATAATGACCATAACGAGTGAGACAATAATAATAATAATAATAATAATAATAATAATAAATTAAAGGAAATAAATATTGACGGTTGAAACCGACCGCACACAATCTCAGGTGTCACCTGCGTTCGAATCGTTGCACAACATTCAAATAATTTCGAAAAATGATCAATAGTTTCTCGTAATTTCATCCACGAATTCGAAATCAAAAAAGTAATTTCGTAATTTCTGGTGAAATTTATTGAATGCTTTTATTTAAATAAAATTTAGACGTTAACTTCGTCAAATATATGCATTTCATAATTTTCTTCTCGTTTGTCAAAGGTTTCGGAGACGCTTTGTATACACTGTGCTACAAACATAGGCCTAGTTCAGACTGAGGGCATGCTCTCTCTCTCTCTCTCTCTCTCTCTCTCTCTCTCTCTCTCTAGTATATTCCATTGTCTAGCATGTGACTCATGATTACAGAGAGAGAGAGAGAGAAAGAGGAAAGAAAGAAAGAGAGAGAGAAGAAACCTGTCATGAAATCATTTAAAGAGACAAGAATGAAGCGCATAGAGAGAATTAGAGGTGTCATAAAGGCATAACCCAATAGACCTTGCAGATCAGAAAGCGGCCTTATTGGCTGAAGGAATAAGGGCGAGAATAGAGCGAAGTCGGTCAGACACATTGGTCTTTATCACTTGGTTGAGAATCTTTGCGGTTAAACTCTCTCAGCTGACTGCAGCTACTTTTGTACTTATGACAGTGATACTTAATATCATCTCGTTGATTTCTGGTGTTATACTTTATAAGTATACTTCAGAGGAAATAGCATTGAATGAGGATTATGATAATATATAATATATTATATATATTATCATAATCCTCTGAAGTATACTTATAAATTATAACACCAGAAGTCCCGCCATCGCCAGTACTGTCTGACATAGGCCTAATGTTCACGTTTCCCCACACACTTACCTTGACTGCCCCACACGCTGAATGACACTCCTTCCTTCTCTTTCAATTATTCATCAGTTAATGAATTATTCATTGAACTATTCACTAAATAATGAATTATTCACTGTCCTCTCAGCATACTCGTTCAAATAGAAACATAATGATGGCGATATCAGGCTTCAACACTGAACCTGTGTATAGGTCTAGGTTTGCAAAGTGGCTCCTAACTTCTTCAGTGGCCCAGCAACTTTCCTTATGCCCTGTAGTTGGGTATCGCTTCCAGTATGCCCTGTGGGTAATGATTTAGATGATAGTAAAGCAATTAACCATCGTGAATTGATTTAAATATGCTGTTTTTGCCTAGATGATACGTCATTGTAAGGCTGGGGGTGGCGGTGGGGCACTAATCGTAGATATGGCACGTCATCTCTACCCAGGATGGAGCATGAACAGGGGTATTTTCAGCTCCTATGGACACATACCCCTTTTCTCTGTCCGCCATAACAATTTTGTAAGAAAATATGAAGAACAAAACCACGAAATAGACGCCTCAAGCTTTCAAAAGGACGAATCATTAACAAAGATGGCGGCCAAGGGACGAACCAAAAATTCCCCAAAAATACCAGTCGAATTTTTGGGGATTGAGATCAGTGGGGATTAGTAGTTGTAGCGCGGTCCCCCTTCTCTGCAACGGCTCTCCTCTCGAAAATAGTAGTAGTATTGAGGGGACAGGCTCTGCAACGGCTCTTTTGGATCCCCACTGATCTCAATTCCCAAAATTTGACTGGTGCTTTTTTGCTTGTTTTGAACAGTCCCTTGGCCGCCATCTTTGTTGTTGATACGCCATGTTGCTCTTTGTAACGTCAATTTTTACATGCGACGAGAGAGACAGACAGAAGGAGAGAGAGAGAAAGAGAGCCTTCATTGTGTCTGTCACAAAAGCACAATTTTGGTGAACTCCGAAAGCAGACAAACAAACAGACACATTTCTGACCAAAACATCAAAACTCACGATAACCGATTTACCTCCTTTATTTCTATTATTATAAGCCCTCACACAGAGGTACATTCACTTATTATTATTATTATTATTATTATTATTATTATTATTATTATTATTATTATTATTATTATTATTATTATTATTATTATCATATTAATGCTCGTTTTTTCGTTGTTTATATCAGCAGTGAAAAATAATAACAACATTCATTGACAAGGCTTTTTCAGGCAACGTCAGATAATGCTGCCGGATCTAACTGTAATAACCCAGCCCACTAATTGGAGCTCTGTTTTTAGTCTTTTTTTTCGTCTATTTTTTCCCAAGGGGACGAGCGGGAAGAAACTTTTTTTCTCCTTTGTATATTTTTTTGTCAAGGCGGGAAAAAAATCCTCGTTTAAAGTAGGATTGGAGGATTTCCAGGATTGAAGATCTAGGTTTAAAGTAGATTGAAAGATGTCCAGCATTGAATATATAGGTTTAAAGTAGGATTGAAGGATGTCCAGTATTGAAGGTCTAGGTTTAAAGTAGGAATGAAGGATGTCCAGGATTGAATGTCTAGGTTTAAAGTAGGATTGAAGGATGTCCAGAATTGAAGGTCTAGGTTTAAAGTAGGATTGAAGATGTCCAGCATTGAATATATAGGTTTAAAGTAGGATTGGAGGATGTCCAGTATTGAAGGTCTAGGTTTAAAGTAGGAATGAAGGATGTCCAGGATTGAATGTCTAGGTTTAAAGTAGGATTGAAGGATGTCCAGCATTGAAGGTCTAGGTTTAAAGTAGGATTGAAGATGTCCAGCATTAAAGGTCTATGTTTAAAGTGGGATTGAAGGATGTCCAGGATTGAAGGTCTAGGTTTAAAGTAGGAATGAAGGATGTCCAGGATTGAATGTCTAGGTTTAAATTAGGATTGCAGGATGTCCAGTATTGAAGGTCTAGGTTTAAAGTAGGATTGAAGGATGTCCAGGATTGAAGGATAGATTTAAAGTAGGATTGAAGGATAGATTTAAAGTAGGATTGAAGGTCTAGGTATAAAGTAGGATTGAAGGATGTCCAGGATTGAAGGTCTAGGTTTAAAGTAGGATTGAAGATGTCCAGCATTGAAGGTCTAGGTTTAAAGTAAGATTGAAGGATGGCCAGGATTGAAGGTTAGGTTTAAATTAGGATTAAAGGATGCCAAAGATTGACTGTTTAGGATTAAAGTAGGATTAAAGGATGTCCAGGATTGAAAGTCTAGGATTAAAGTAGGATTGAAGGATTTCCAGTATTTAAGGTCTAGGTTTAAAGTAGGATTGAGGATGTCCAGGATTGAAGTAGTCTAGGTTTAAAGTAGGATTGAAGGTCTATGTTTAAAGTAGGATTGAAGGTCTATAAAGCATGTCCAGGATTGAAGGTCTATAAAGGATGTCCAGGATTGAAGGTCTAGGTTTAAAGTAGGACTGAAGGATGTCCAAGATTGAAGGTGTAGATATAAAGTAGGATTGAAGGATGTCAGAGATTGAAGGTCTAGGATTAAAGTACTTCTAAGATTGAAGGTCTAGGATTAAAGTAGGATTAAAGAACTTCTAGGATTGAACATCTAGGATCAAGGTAGGATTAAAGGCTGTCTAGGATTGAAGGTATAGGATTAAAAGATGTCTAGGATTGAAGGTATAGAATTAAAGTAAGATTAAAGGACGTCTAGGATTGAAGGTCTAGGATTAAAGTAGGATTAAAGGACGTCTAGGATTGAAGGTGTAGGATTAAAGGACATATAGGGTTGAAGGTCTAGGATTAAAGTAAGATTGAAGGATGTTTAGGATTGAAGGTCAAGGATTAAAGTAGAATTGAAGGGTATCTAGGATTGAAGGTCTGGGATTAAAGGATATCTAGGATTGAAGGTCTAGGGTTAATGTAGGATTAAAGAACTTCTAGGATTGAACATCTAGGATTAAGGTAAGATTAAAGGATATCTAGGATTGAAGGTACAGGATTAAAGTAGGATTAAATGACGTCTAGGATTAAAGTAGGATTAAAGAACTTCTAGGATTGAAGTCTGGGATTAAAGGATATCTAGGATTGAAGGTCTAGGATTAAAGTAGGATTAAAGGACGTATAGTGTTGAAGGTCTAGGATTAAAGTAGGATTGAAGGTCCAGGATTAAAGTAGAATTGAAGGGTATCTAGGATTGAAGGTCTAGGATTAAAGGATATCTAGGGTTGAAGGTCTAGGGTTAAAGTAGGATTAAAGAACTTTTAGGACTGAACATCTATGATTAAAGCAGGATTAAAGAACTTCTAGGATTGAAGGTCTAGGATTAAAGTAGGATTGAAGGTCTAAGATTAAAGTAGGATGAAAGGACATCTAGGATTGAAGGTCTAGGATTAAATTAGGATTAAAATACATCTAGGATTGAAGGTCTATGATTAAAGTAGGATTAAGGGACTTCTAGGATTGAAGGTCTAGGATTAAAGTTGGAGTGACTTGATGTCATATATATATATGTATATATGTTTATATATATATATTTATAAATATACACAATATATATATATATGCATATACAGTATATGTTATATATATATATATATATATATATATATATATATATATATATATATATATATATATATATATATATATATATATATATATATATATATATATCCACAAATATTAAGCTACAAATGTCGAATAATATCCAGTTCACTCTATCTCGAGAATAACATACACCCAAGAAGAATTATAACACACACACACACACACACATATGTGTGTGTGTGTGTGTGTGTAAGTGATCTAAAGAAATTTAGACTTCTCTCATCAAAATATCTTAAATATTTGTTTTTTTATTGAATTTTTTTTTTTTTAATTCTCTTTTTGAGTTATAATCAACTGCGACTGAAAAGATAAAAGTTCTAACTTCCTTTTGAGTCACTTGTCCGTCGAAGACTTTATTTTATTTGTTCATCTTCACGGTCGTCGTCATTTACACGACCTCTGAATCCATCGACGTCTTCAGGAGCCTCTTATACCATTCACTCCCGCAGTATTTCCAAGTGCTTTCGAAGGCTCCGTGAGGAATCTCCAGAAGAGAGAATCGCGCTGAAGCCGAAATGATGATCTTTGGAATCCCCGCAGATCAGAGGCTTTTTCTGATTCTAGCATTTGGATCAGGTTGAAAGAAAGGTAACCATGTCTGTCCTTGGCAAAGTTATTTTTGTTGTGAACAACTTATTGGCTCTGATCCGTCCTGGATCAGTGATATTGTCTTTTGCAAATGGAAGTGTTATGAAAAACCTTGGATGTCTTATTGGTAAAAACGCGATGGCTCTTATTCTGGGAGGACTTCTTGGAAACCTGTATGACAACTACACGGAGGAAAAGAAATCTGGCCGACTTGCTCGAGACGCCATCGCACGACTGGAAAAAGACTTTGACCACGCTACGGAAAAGATTTCCTTGCTGAAGGAGGCCTGGAAGGAGGCTCAGGAGGAAAACTTGAGTCTCCTTCACGAAACTGACGAGAGGAAGAAGAACGAAGCGGATCTTACCCAGAGGAATGACGATCTGAACAACGAGTTGAAAAAGAAAGTAGAAGAGTACGCAGACGCTTTAATCCGGAAAGGAAAGGAGGTCGACGATCTGAAGAAGCAACTCGCAGACAGAGACGAAGAGTGTAAGAGGAACCGAGAGAAACTGGAAGAGCTGCTGACTCAGGCATCCGACAATGATTTCTATTGCGGTTACCTGGAAGAGAAGGTCAAAGCCCACGAAGCTGAAAGGAAAAAACTGAAACAGCTGAATGCAAAACTCGAAGATCAGTTGCGAGCCTCACAGCAAGAAGTACCTGTTCTTCTTGCAAGAAATGAGGCGCAGAGGAATGTCCATATCTTGGAAGATCGAGTTCAGGTGCTGCAACGGGAAAATGAAAAGCTGAAGGAGAAATTATCCGAAAGAGGACAGGAAATGGCCTCAGTGAATGATTCTACAGTAAGTGAAAAGTATAAGAGTGATGCTCTGGTTGAAGAGAACGAGGTTCTCAGAGACAAGATGGCTGAACCAGCAGATCAAGATGGAATACACCAGAGCGAGGTGGCTGAAAGAAAACCAGAAGAAATCGAGTCAGGCACAAGCACGACTGCAAAAAGGCAGAAGAAGAAGAAGGCACGCAGGAAAGGACGCAGGTAGAAGAAGTTCTTCATCGGAGACAAGTACTGGATGCAGGAGTTGATCGCTGTACTGGTACAGAAGATTTTCGGACCGCACTTGTATTCCTTGGAATTGGAATAAAGGACGATGATAATTTGTTGGATTGTCGTGTAAAGGAGCTGGCAATGTGACGAAGAAAACGAAGAGGACGAAGAGGAAGAATGCAAAGAAGAAACAAAAGGAGAAACAACCAAGACTGAAGGATTCTGACTGGTTGCCAGTTGATGCTGCTGCGTTGTGTTCCGGAGTTGTTGCGATCTTCTTGGTCCATACGATGGAGTTGGCTTTGGGATGGGTGTTGGCTGCTGTATCCCCCACCCCCACCCCCCCAGCTTTCAGCCAACGGGAGGCCCCCCACCTCCCAAACACCCATCCTCCAGCCAACCTCATCGACTGGACCAAGGCGATCGCAACAACCTTCGGAATGTGACGGAACAGCACCAACAAACAGCCAGTCAGAATTCTGGCTGCCAGAAAAAGCTATTATATTAACAAATTCTACCCTTGCAGAAGGTCTTCTCCTCAATAATAATAATGATAATATTTGAAGGTAACAGATCCTCTCTCAAGCTTTTCTTCTTAACGAGAATGGAAGCATCAGTGGAATGGATTTTACGTATGGTCTTTTCAATTCTTCATATTATTTTCTTCTCGTCAGGGCTGACATATGCTAATAACTCTCAGATGTTCATGGCCTGTCTCCTGAGGGAAATCAGCCTCTGTCATCGAAACTGGATTTCTGCCCACCTTTTGGATAGTGGCCTGTCTCCTTAAGGAGATCAGTAGCTGTCAGGGCCACTTAAGGTTGGGTATACCAGTTTGACACATAGGCAACTTTGCCTCTATCATTGAAGCTGGATTTCTGCCCACCTTTTGGATGGTGGCCTGTCTCCTTAAGGAGATCAGTAGCTGTCAGGGCCACTTAAGGTTGGGTATACCAGTTTGACACATAGGCAACTTTGCCTCTGTCATTGAAGCTGGATTTCTGCCCACCTTTTGGATGGTGGCCTGTCTCCTTAAGGAGATCAGTAGCTGTCAGGGCCACTTAAGGTTGGGTATACCAGTTTGACACATAGGCAACTTTGCCTCTGTCATTGAAGCTGGATTTCTGCCCACCTTTTGGATGGTGGCCTGTCTCCTTAAGGAGATCAGTAGCTGTCAGGGCCACTTAAGGTTGGGTATACCAGTTTGACACATAGGCAACTTTGCCTCTGTCATTGAAGCTGGATTTCTGCCCACCTTTTGGATGGTGGCCTGTCTCCTTAAGGAGAACAGTAGCTGTCAGGGCCACTTAAGGTTGGGTATACCAGTTTGACACAGGCAAATTTGCCTCTGTCATTGAAGCTGGATTTCTGCCCACCTTTTGGATGGTGGCCTGTCTCCTTAAGGAGATCAGTAGCTGTCAGGGCCACTTAAGGTTGGGTATACCAGTTTGACACAGGCAAATTTGCCTCTGTCATTAAAGCTGGATTTCTGCCCACCTTTTGGATGGTGGCCTGTCTCCTTAAGGAGATCAGTAGCTGTCAGGGCCACTTAAGGTTGGGTATACCAGTTTGACACATAGGCAACTTTGCCTCTGTCATTGAAGCTGGATTTCTGCCCACCTTTTGGATGGTGGCCTGTCTCCTTAAGGAGATCAGTAGCTGTCAGGTCCACTTAAGGTTGGGTATACCAGTTTGACACATAGGCAACTTTGCCTCTGTCATTGAAGCTGGATTTCTGCCCACCTTTTGGATGGTGGCCTGTCTCCTTAAGGAGATCAGTAGCTGTCAGGGCCACTTAAGGTTGGGTATACCAGTTTGACACAGGCAAATTTGCCTCTGTCATTAAAGCTGGATTTCTGCCCACCTTTTGGATGGTGGCCTGTCTCCTTAAGGAGATCAGTAGCTGTCAGGGCCACTTAAGGTTGGGTATACCAGTTTGACACATAGGCAACTTTGCCTCTGTCATTGAAGCTGGATTTCTGCCCACCTTTTGGATGGTGGCCTGTCTCCTTAAGGAGATCAGTAGCTGTCAGGGCCACTTAAGGTTGGGTATACCAGTTTGACACATAGGCAACTTTGCCTCTGTCATTGAAGCTGGATTTCTGCCCACCTTTTGGATGGTGGCCTGTCTCCTTAAGGAGATCAGTAGCTGTCAGGGCCACTTAAGGTTGGGTATACCAGTTTGACACATAGGCAACTTTGCCTCTGTCATTGAAGCTGGATTTCTGCCCACCTTTTGGATGGTGGCCTGTCTCCTTAAGGAGAACAGTAGCTGTCAGGGCCACTTAAGGTTGGGTATACCAGTTTGACACAGGCAAATTTGCCTCTGTCATTAAAGCTGGATTTCTGCCCACCTTTTGGATGGTGGCCTGTCTCCTTAAGGAGATCAGTAGCTGTCAGGGCCACTTAAGGTTGGGTATACCAGTTTGACACAGGCAAATTTGCCTCTGTCATTAAAGCTGGATTTCTGCCCACCTTTTGGATGGTGGCCTGTCTCCTTAAGGAGATCAGTAGCTGTCAGGGCCACTTAAGGTTGGGTATACCAGTTTGACACATAGGCAACTTTGCCTCTGTCATTGAAGCTGGATTTCTGCCCACCTTTTGGATGGTGGCCTGTCTCCTTAAGGAGATCAGTAGCTGTCAGGGCCACTTAAGGTTGGGTATACCAGTTTGACACATAGGCAACTTTGCCTCTGTCATTGAAGCTGGATTTCTGCTCACCTTTTGGATGGTGGCCTGTCTCCTTAAGGAGATCAGTAGCTGTCAGGGCCACTTAAGGTTGGGTATACCAGTTTGACACATAGGCAACTTTACCTCTGTCATTGAAGCTGGATTTCTGCCCACCTTTTGGATGGTGGCCTGTCTCCTTAAGGAGAACAGTAGCTGTCAGGGCCACTTAAGGTTGGGTATACCAGTTTGACACAGGCAAATTTGCCTCTGTTATTGAAGCTGGATTTCTGCCCACCTTTTGGATGGTGGCCTGTCTCCTTAAGGAGATCAGTAGCTGTCAGGGCCACTTAAGGTTGGGTATACCAGTTTGACACAGGCAAATTTGCCTCTGTCATTAAAGCTGGATTTCTGCCCACCTTTTGGATGGTGGCCTGTCTCCTTAAGGAGATCAGTAGCTGTCAGGGCCACTTAAGGTTGGGTATACCAGTTTGACACATAGGCAACTTTGCCTCTGTCATTGAAGCTGGATTTCTGCCCACCTTTTGGATGGTGGCCTGTCTCCTTAAGGAGAACAGTAGCTGTCAGGGCCACTTAAGGTTTGGTATACCAGTTTGACACAGGCAAATTTGCCTCTGTCATTGAAGCTGGATTTCTGCCCACCTTTTGGATGGTGGCCTGTCTCCTTAAGGAGATCAGTAGCTGTCAGGGCCACTTAAGGTTGGGTATACCAGTTTGACACAGGCAAATTTGCCTCTGTCATTAAAGCTGGATTTCTGCCCACCTTTTGGATGGTGGCCTGTCTCCTTAAGGAGATCAGTAGCTGTCAGGGCCACTTAAGGTTGGGTATACCAGTTTGACACATAGGCAACTTTGCCTCTGTCATTGAAGCTGGATTTCTGCCCACCTTTTGGATGGTGGCCTGTCTCCTTAAGGAGATCAGTAGCTGTCAGGGCCACTTAAGGTTGGGTATACCAGTTTGACACATAGGCAACTTTGCCTCTGTCATTGAAGCTGGATTTCTGCCCACCTTTTGGATGGTGGCCTGTCTCCTTAAGGAGAACAGTAGCTGTCAGGTCCACTTAAGGTTGGGTATACCAGTTTGACACAGGCAAATTTGCCTCTGTCATTGAAGCTGGATTTCTGCCCACCTTTTGGATGGTGGCCTGTCTCCTTAAGGAGATCAGTAGCTGTCAGGGCCACTTAAGGTTGGGTATACCAGTTTGACACAGGCAAATTTGCCTCTGTCATTAAAGCTGGATTTCTGCCCACCTTTTGGATGGTGGCCTGTCTCCTTAAGGAGATCAGTAGCTGTCAGGGCCACTTAAGGTTGGGTATACCAGTTTGACACAGGCAACTTTGCCTCTGTCATTGAAGCTGGATTTCTGCCCACCTTTTGGATGGTGGCCTGTCTCCTTAAGGAGATCAGTAGCTGTCAGGGCCACTTAAGGTTGGGTATACCAGTTTGACACAGGCAAATTTGCCTCTGTCATTGAAGCTGGATTTCTGCCCACCTTTTGGATGGTGGCCTGTCTCCTTAAGGAGATCAGTAGCTGTCAGGGCCACTTAAGGTTGGGTATACCAGTTTGACACGTAGGCAACTTTGCCTCTGTCATTGAAGCTGGATTTCTGCCCACCTTTTGGATGGTGGCCTGTCTCCTTAAGGAGATCAGTAGCTGTCAGGGCCACTTAAGGTTGGGTATACCAGTTTGACACAGGCAAATTTGCCTCTGTCATTGAAGCTGGATTTCTGCCCACCTTTTGGATGGTGGCCTGTCTCCTTAAGGAGATCAGTAGCTGTCAGGGCCACTTAAGGTTGGGTATACCAGTTTGACACAGGCAAATTTGCCTCTGTCATTGAAGCTGGATTTCTGCCCACCTTTTGGATGGTGGCCTGTCTCCTTAAGGAGACCAGTCGCCGTCAGGGCCACTTAAGGTTGGGTATACCAGTTTGACACGTAGGCAACTTTGCCTCTGTCATTGAAGCTGGATTTCTGCCCACCTTTTAGATGGTGGCCTGTCTCCTTAAGGAGATCAGTAGCTGTCAGGGTCACTTAAGGTTGGGTATACCAGTTTGACACAGGCAAATTTGCCTCTGTCATTGAAGCTGGATTTCTGCCCACCTTTTGGATGGTGGCCTGTCTCCTTAAGGAGATCAGTAGCTGTCAGGGCCACTTAAGGTTGGGTATACCAGTTTGACACAGGCAAATTTGCCTCTGTCATTAAAGCTGAATTTCTGCCCACCTTTTGGATGGTGGCCTGTCTCCTTAAGGAGATCAGTAGCTGTCAGGGCCACTTAAGGTTGGGTATACCAGTTTGACACAGGCAAATTTGCCTCTGTCATTGAAGCTGGATTTCTGCCCACCTTTTGGATGGTGGCCTGTCTCCTTAAGGAGAACAGTAGCTGTCAGGGCCACTTAAGGTTGGGTATACCAGTTTGACACAGGCAAATTTGCCTCTGTCATTGAAGCTGGATTTCTGCCCACCTTTTGGATGGTGGCCTGTCTCCTTAAGGAGATCAGTAGCTGTCAGGGCCACTTAAGGTTGGGTATACCAGTTTGACACAGGCAAATTTGCCTCTGTCATTAAAGCTGAATTTCTGCCCACCTTTTGGATGGTGGCCTGTCTCCTTAAGGAGATCAGTAGCTGTCAGGGCCACTTAAGGTTGGGTATACCAGTTTGACACAGGCAAATTTGCCTCTGTCATTGAAGCTGGATTTCTGCCCACCTTTTGGATGGTGGCCTGTCTCCTTAAGGAGAACAGTAGCTGTCAGGGCCACTTAAGGTTGGGTATACCAGTTTGACACATAGGCAACTTTGCCTCTGTCATTGAAGCTGGATTTCTGCCCACCTTTTGGATGGTGGCCTGTCTCCTTAAGGAGATCAGTAGCTGTCAGGGCCACTTAAGGTTGGGTATACCAGTTTGACACATAGGCAAATTTGCCTCTCATTGAAGCTGGATTTCTGCCCACCTTTTGGATGGTGGACTGTCTCCATTAAGGAGAACAGTAGCTGTCAGGGCCACTTAAGGTTGGGTATACCAGTTTGACACATAGGCAACTTTGCCTTTGTCATTGAAGCTGGATTTCTGCCCACCTTTTGGATGGTGGACTGTCTCCATTAAGGAGAACAGTAGCTGTCAGGGCCACTTAAGGTTGGGTATACCAGTTTGACACATAGGCAAATTTGCCTCTGTCATTGAAGCTGGATTTCTGCCCACCTTTTGGATGGTGGCCTGTCTCCTTAAGGAGACCAGTAGCTGTCAGGGCCACTTAAGGTTGGGTATACCAGTTTGACACAGGCAAATTTGCCTCTGTCATTGAAGCTGGATTTCTGCCCACCTTTTGGTTGGTGGCCTGTCTCCTCAAGGAGGCCAGTAGCTGTCAGGGCCACTTAAGGTTGGGTATACCAGTTTGTCACATAGGCAACTTTGCCTCTGTCATTGAAGCTGGATTTCTGCCCACCTTTTGGATGGTGGCCTGTCTCCTTAAGGAGACCAGTAGCTGTCAGGGCCACTTAAGGTTGGGTATACCAGTTCGAGGCACAGGCAACTTTGCCTCTGTCATCGATGCTGGATTTCTGCCCACCTTTTGGATGGTGGCCTGTCTCCTTAGGGAGACCAGTAGCTGTCAGGGCCACTTAAAGTTGGGTATACCTGTTTGAGGCATAGGCAACTTTGCCTTTGTCATTGAAACTGGATTTCTGCCCACCTTTTGGATGGTGACCTGTCTCTTCAAGGAAATCAGCAGCTGTCAGGCCCTCTAAAAGCCCCCAGAGACATTACGATTGCCGGATCCGGTCGCCTGAACCGGAAGTAAACCTCACTGTCTATGGTGTTCTCCTCTAACCACAAGTGGGCAGAGTCCATCGGCCTCTCCGACTAGCTCGCAACCTGCCGTTGCCAGGTTCGTGGCTTCTGTTTTAGTTCGTGTGGCCGGAAGCCTCCACATCTATGGCGTGATCTTAAGATTTACTTCAGTTTCAACTAGACGCTGAGAGGGAAACATGGCAGCTACGTCTGCAGATGAGTTCTCGGAGGAGTTTATTGAACATAGTACGAAAGCGAAATGAAGCTTATGATAAATTTGTTTGAAAATTACAGGAGTAGGATGCAATATATACATATATATATATATATATATATATATATATATATATATATATATATATATATATATATGTAGAATTACTAAAAGGATCTCATTCACCAATACTCGCCTCCTGGGTTCTCCTGTTCTTCTTGGTCACTTAATTAAAGGTTTTGTTTCTTCTTCCTCCTCCTCATCTTCCTTATTTCTGGCCTTTCCGTCCCTGGTCACCATCTACCTCCTAAAAGAGAGAGAGAGAGAGAGAGAGAGAGAGAGAGAGAGAGAGAGAGAGAGAGAGAGAGAGAGAGAGAGAGAGAGATAACTGGCATCCGTGTACTGAAAGGGAGGGGAAGGAAAGCTTCCGACTGACTTGCAATAGTAACATTCACGACTCCATCTCTGACGGTCTACAAATGTATCAGATTCGCTTGACTGTTGTATGGCTGTTGACGTGAAGGTTTCACGTCTGTTTATTCTCTTGTGATTTGCAACATTTGATTATTTCCACCTTTCTGCTGACATCTGATTGAATCCCTCCCTCCCTCCCTACTCCTGCTGTGGGAAGTCTCTGGTGCAGTATCACACTTCGATATCCCTTTCAGTTCTTCGTGTTGTGATTACCAGAGGATTCTCTCTCTCTCTCTCTCTCTCTCTCTCTCTCTCTCTCTCTCTCTCTCTCTTGCTCCTGGAAACACCGACGGGCAGTGGTGGGGCAGCTTTCTTTCGGGCAAGAAAGCGGGCAAATGTTGTTGTGCCTTGTAGGAAAGTGGTGCAAAATAGGCCTATATATGAAAATGTCTGCCCAGTCAAAAGTAAAATTAAGTAGAGAGTGATAACGAGCAGAGAGAGAGAGAGAGAGAGAGAGAGAGAGAGAGAGAGAGAGAGAGAGAGAGAGAGAGAGAAATATGAATGCATTAGAGGAAAAAGATTGGTTGATTGACCCCTAACCTTCTGGCTGTGCCTTTTCGATCGCTGATAAAAAAGAAAGTGACTTTGTGGAACGGAAGCCCGAAGAACACATAGGCCTAGCGTGGACTTTCCCTTCCTTGAGGCTTTCGGCACAGCTGGGGTGGGCCTATAATAGGTGAGTTATGCTTTGGCTGGAATAAAGGCAATGAAAGGCTGTTAGTTTTTTAACAGAAATGGTGAAGTCAGCTTGCTAGAACTGTGGTGACCACAAGCGCTAACAAAGTTTACAGTTCTGTACACACACACACACACACACACACACACACACACACACACTGTGGTCATAAAAGACGGTTGTGTCATCTTGATCAGGATAATCATTAGAGAAGAGGGACCATCTTTTCTGCATTCTACATTTGTCAGCTGTATATTCTACCCCTTTTCCGCTGACGTCAATTACTGCAACGTACCCAGCCAGGTCTGTTGGAAAGGGTGGAAGGGGGAGGGAGGGAGCTGTTTTCCACCAAATGTGGACCTCTGCTAACATATTTTATCATTAGGAAAAGATGTTGTATCCACATCGTGTTCTTTGTCCGTGCACGTAACAAATATGTGGTGCCGGAATGCTTGTCATGACGTTAAAAGTGTATAGCCACGCATGTTGGAGTTGGTGGGGGGGGGGGGATGTTGGTTTTTGAACATTTATTAACAAAGTTAATCATAATTATGCCAAGGTGTTCAATCAACATCCCATAACAAAGCCAGGCATTAATATGCTTGTTACATTAAGGGTGTGTAGCCAATTGTCTTGGGAAGGTTTGGGGGTTGGGGGAAGGGGGATGTTTCCCACCAAATCTGGACCTTTTTTTTCATCAACATTTACTCCACATTTAATCATAATGAAGCAGTTGGAGGTTTATTAATATTGTACATTGAAGCCAGACTTTAAAATAAAAGGTAAGTATTAAAGTAAATGTCCATATATCAGATGAATCAAGGTCATTGAATACCACACCTTTTTGCCTTTGCATTGTGGGTAGAAATAAGTGCCCAGACATTAGTATAATTGATTGAGAAGAATATTTTTCTTTATCACTTCTTGTTTTCTGTTTTTTTTCATCAGTTTCTCCTTCCATTATGGTTGTCAACTTGTCTCTCTTAATTTTTCAGTTGTGCCAATTTTTGCCCGAAGAAGAAGGAGCTTCCTGCAGTCCCGCAATGGAGAGGAAACTGGACTCGACTGGTGGTGGTCAGTCTTTTGGGGAACTGGATGTCTCCGCTTCTACAAATACCTAGTAAGTGTTGCTCACCCTTTTTGTAAGAGTGAAATTCGAGTGTGGATCAGCACTTAAATTTCAGGCCAAACTTGCAAAGCTGTGGCTGTGATGACTGCTGTGTATTTCATCGTTTTGAGCCAATGTCTTTCAAATTAATTGATTAATCGGTTTTTCACTTTGCAACAGTGTGTTTCACACCCTCCCTTAATTTTTGGTAATAAATTCAATTTCCAAATTCAGCTTTTCCAGGCACTTTATTACTCTTGAATTTGATGGGGTAGCCAATTCCTCACTTCCCCAACTTTCCTCTTCGTGAGAAGTTATTAAATGTTTGTTCTAAATTCACTGTTCTACGTAGATAATAAAAAATAATGGGTTAAAATCACAGAACAGTTTATAACCATTTGAACACGTAAGCCATAACTCTGAACAGCGAGGAGACAACCAACCTTCTCTGAAGTTACTGGATTATAGATACACAAGTGATAATACACCCGCCATATCATTTATCATCTACAAAGGTTTCATCATGCATTGCTCGGTTGAAAAATTGCAATGCTGTTACGTGCCTGAAAACATTCCTTTACATAAATTTTGCGGAGAGAGAGAGAGAGAGAGAGAGAGAGAGAGAGAGAGAGAGAGAGAGAGAGAGAGAGAGAGAGAGAGAGAGAAGTCTGAAATCTTGATGGACTGGCTAGGTTTGACTGTCCTAAAATTCAAGATGTAAAGTGCCTTTGAAACCTTATAGAATATTCTAGAACATTCCAGAAGGTTCTAGAGAATTTCAGAAGGTTCCAGAATAGTAGAAGGTTCTTGAAAGTTCTAGGAGGTTCTAGAACCTTCTATAATTTTCTAGAAGATTCTAGAGGGTTCTAGTTTTCCATGATTTTAATTTGAACAAAATAATCAGTGCATCGATTTACACCTAGTTTGGCTGATGTTACCCCTCGAATTCCCCTAATGTTCCCCCTTAAATTACCCCTTCCAGTTCCCCCTTAAATTACCCCTTCCAGTTCCCTCTAATGTTCCCCTTACATTCTATCTTCTAGTTCCCCTTAAGTTCCCGCTTCTAGTTCCACCTAATGGTCCCCATAATGTTTCCCTTAAGTTCGCCCTAATGTTCCCTGTAAGTTCCCCCTTCTAGCTCCACATAATGTTCCCCCTTCTAGTTCCACCTAATGTTCCCCATAATGTTCCCCTTAAGTTCCCCCTAATGTTCCCCGTAAGTTACCCTTTCTAGTTCCCCAAATGCTCCCCTCAAGTTCCCTTTCTCGTTCCCCCAAATGTTCCCACTTCTCATTCCCCAAATGTTCCCCTCAAGTTCCCCTTTCTCGTTCCCCCAAATATTCCCACTTCTCATTTCCCAAATGTTCCCCTAAGTTCCACCTTTTAGTTCCCCCTCATGTTCCCCTTCTAGTTCCACCTAATGTTCCCCTTCTAGTTCCACCTAATGTTCCCCTTCTAGTCCCCACCTAAAGTTCCCCCTTCAAGTTAAAGTTTTTCGCAAGCTCCAGCACAGCTAAAGAGAGAGAGAGAGAGAGAGAGAGAGAGAGAGAGAGAGAGAGAGAGAGAGAGAGAGAGAGAGAGAGAAAAGCCACGTCCACCAGGGAGACACTGAACCGGAGTGTCCTTTAAGGGAAGAATAGACCAAAGAGCACATTATATATTATATAGTTGGAACTGAATCGCTGACATGTCTGGTGACATAGACGATTGCGTCCCTCTTTCTGTCGACAAAATACTGACAAAATAAGTGGTAGTATTAACCACATAGATAACTTCATAGCCAGACTAAACAAAGAAACTATTACAGCAGAGAGAGAGAGAGAGAGAGAGAGAGAGAGAGAGAGAGAGAGAGAGAGAGAGAGAGAGTTAGCGGGGAAATCTTTGTAGACCTGCCCAGTCCTGGCTAGTCGTAGATGGCGGCCAGTAAGGAAAATGTAAAAAAAAAAAAAGAAAGTTACCGTAAAGAGAAAATGCAGGAAAATATCATATTAACGGAAGTTCCATATCTTATATAAATGCCTGAGAAAAGTAGAGTAAAACGCACCGGTCGGTAGGAGTAGCCTAGGGATCGATGACAGATATGGAAAAAATGTTCAATGGGAGAAAAAGCTGTTATTTTTTCGCCGAGACTGAAGAGAGACTTCTCTCGCTCTCTCTCTCCCTCTCTGAGAACTTGTGTTCTGTCAGTACATTTAATGCTCTCTCTCTCTCTCTCTAGATTAATAGTGCCAAAAAACTATACCAGGAAAACTAAGGAAAGCACACAGGACATTAATCCACCACGCACCAGCATCGATAATGCAGCGTCTATTCAATGCGCTACCAGCTCATCTGAGGAACATAACAGGAGTGAGCGTAGATGTGTTTAAGAATAAGCTCGACAAATATCTAAGATGCATCCCAGACCATCCAAGACTGGAAGATGCAAAATATACCGGAAGATGCCTTAGCAACTCTCTGGTAGACATCAAAGGTGCCTCACACTGAGGGACCTCCTGGGGCAACCCCCACGAACTGTAAGGTCTGTAAGGTAAGGTCTCTCTCTCTCTCTCTCTCTCTCTCTCTCTCTCTCTCTCTCTCTCTCTCTCTCTGTGTCAACGTTCGTCCGTTTCCCGCCATCGCCTCTCCTGCACTAGGCCTAATGCAAGAGGGGAAAGTGTAAACTGTGAATTGCGTACTTGGTCTATCCAATGGCTTGATATAAAAAGTTAAAGTTTGCGCGGACGTCAAAACTTAGATGAAAGTCAAGTACGTTATTCGAAATAAATCCAAAACAAAATAATGAACTTTAATATATATACAATAGTTTAATGTATCGAGCTGGTTGCGTGTGGCACTACGAATAAGGGTGACGTCACGCCCGCATGGTACTCCCACTTACGCAATTGCGGTCGTTATTCCACGGTTGGAATGTAATTAGGAGGTTGAGGTAAAAGGTGGAAGTAAAGAAGGGCGGGGTAGGGTATTTGGTGAGGAGGAAGAGGGGTGGGCGTTGGTTAGGGGTTTGTCGCCCCGTAACTTAACCAGGTGGGGCTTCAACTAAGGGTTGTCTGGTTGTTTGGGGAAAGGACAGTTGGTTTCCCAGGGACAGGGACAGGGACAGGTACTGGTGCCGGTCTTGACGGCTCTGTCTCTGCCTTTCCCTGTGCAGTGTGGGCCAGTCATGACCCTCATTGTAAGCCTTAGTAGGCACGGAACTAGGCCTAGTCTTCTTCTGAAGGTGGCAAGAATTTTGGAGCGTGGTTCCTCATCTCAGCCGTCAGACGAATGGGGGAGGAAGGTGAGAAGGAGGAGGAGAAGGATGAGGAGGAGGTGGTGAAAAGGAAAGGCGTGAGGATTCAGCAGGTTGTTTCCTGTAGCCGCCTTTGCCGGTGGAGGGCGGAGAGCTTCGTCGGTACAATAACCGGTAGGAGGTGAGGGGGCGTCTCCTCTTCCCAAAACGAGTCATGGTGTCTCTGGAAGTTCCAAAACCTCCTTCAGACACTTCAGGCATCGAGGCATGGCCAACTCAACAGCAGTAGAAGAACGGCGAGTGTTGAAGCCTTGAACTACCAAAATAGTTGTACGTAGGCCCAAGCTGACGGGTAAGGAAGGAGTGGTGGAATGCAGCTGATTCTGTTTCAAATCGAATGTGCCGAGAGAGAGAGAGAGAGAGAGAGAGAGAGAGAGAGAGAGAGAGAGAGAGAGAGAGAATGGAGTCAGGGAAGTGAAATGTTAGAAGTAGTTTCAAGAGAACTTCACAGATAGTGCATAAGTAGGCCTATGTCCGAACACGCTGCAAATCTTGAGTGACAGAAAAGGACGCTTCCGAAGGCTGTATAGTTGCACTGGGTCACGAACATCATTTCTCAAGGTTGACCAATACTCGGTGGCGACTGAGGCCCCAAAATTCAGAGTTTGGTTGATGATCGGAATTTGTTCACATTCTAAATTTCCTGTCGGGGTCTGCATGAAGAACAATCACTCGGTGCGAGGACGGACAGTGACGTCGAATCAGATTCGTTTCTTGCGTCGAAAACAAAACACAGGCGTCATTTAAGAAGTTATTTCATTCCTGGACGGCGTAAAATCCCCCAACACGCTTCTTGGCCATATCCGTTTCTTGTAGAATGGTCTGCAGCAGCAATTTGATACGAACTATTCTCTCTTCATTTACTCTGAATATTTGAATACTCAGAGGTAAGAAGAAGAAGAAGAAGAAGAAGAAGAAGAAGCAGCTTGCTTGCTTAATATTTTTATGTCGTTCTATTTGTATTTACTGCGTGGTACTTTTCGTAAGGTTTGTGGTTGGTGAGGCGAGAGAGTGTTCATTCGTATTTTCAGATTTTCATGAGGAGTGAGTGTCATTTTTGGGGTGATAACAGCAGCCCTCGCTTGAAGACCCCTCATCCAGTCATCATTTTCTTTTTGTTTTCCAGTAATTTTTCTGAAATCTCTTACTATTTTGTTTGTAACTCCAGTACTCCCGTCTCATTGTGTGTTGTGTTTTGCTCTTAATGTGTTAATTAGTATGTGCGTTTCTTAATATAAAAAATAACTTCTTCCTTTATTGGTTACAGATTTCTTCGGTGGAAGAAGTTGGTCTCAATATGACTGAAGGCTTCCGGGAAAACATCCCCACGGGAGCTCGAAGTAAGTGTTCCTGTGGCTGTTTTTGGCTTTCTCTGTTTACGTACAAAGAAATGTTACTCACTTGCCTTGGAATAGAAAAGTAGGTAGGAATTCGGGGTCTTATTCCCAGTTTTTTCCGCAGGAATTATGATAGAACTTGTGCACATCGTGGTACCCTGTCCAGTGCTCGTCACTTCTGGTGGTACATTTTTCAATGACACAAGACGGCTGTGATTGTGGCTTTTTTTTTGTTAGAACTGGATGTTTTCATCACTTCTCTCAAGGAGGCTGTTTCTGGGACTGGTTGAGAAGTGTCTTCAGTATATCATTAGGATGATTGTGGCTGTCATGATGACGCTTTTTGGTTTCTACTTAAAATCGTTGATTGTTGGGTTCTCTCTCTCTCTCTCTCTCTCTCTCTCTCTCTCTCTCTCTCTCTCTCTCTCTCTCTCTCTCTCTCTCTGTATTCCCCTGGAAGTAAACCTACGACAACGTAAGAGAAAAGTGAAGAAAGGCGTATCAGTGGAAGCTGAATCATGTTAGCATCTGACAGATTCAGGCGACGGCCATGTCAGCAGTACGATTCGCCTCTCGTGCTTCCTCTTCTGAATGTCAGAGAAAGCTGGGTTTTGCTTCTTAATTCTGAGATATGTTTCATTAACGTCTAGATAGAATTCAAGTCTTCCTTTTATGTCATTATAATGATGATAATGAGGCTGGAGTTTCAACTTGTCTACTTATTTTCCCCTTTTAGAATCATGTGCTGTTTTTTATCACTGTGATACGCTCAGGCGTGTTCAACTCAGTCTGAGAGAGAGAGAGAGAGAGAGAGAGAGAGAGAGAGAGAGAAATTGGATGAATTTAAACAGAAAATAGCAACGGTCAGCCTTATAGGCTACAGAAACAAAGGCGAGAATTCTGTTATTAAGTTGTCTCTCACTTTCTAGGGGATAGCTGCATATACCCCCACCCCACCCCCCTCTCCTCTTTCCACCCCCTCCCCCTTCCCCAAACTTCACCTGGGCGTTCATATCATCTTAATCCTATTATAATTATTTGATCATATGTCCTATAGTCTGCTCTGCTTCGATGGCAGTGAGCTTTTGACAGCTTCTTATTTCCATTATCCATTGTGCATTTGCATATACTGTATATATATATATATATATATATATATATATATATATATATATATATATATATATATATATATATATATATATATATATATATAAATAGAGTATATGTGCATATGTATCTTCAAATCAATCAAACATTGACAGAAAAAACTTGTGGAAAACATAGGCCTATTTCAGCAGTTACGTTTCGTATCTATCGTCTCCTAGATTCTGATTTTGAAGATTCAGGTGGCCTTATGCCAACAGTCTCAGTAGAAATATATAAGTTGGGGGGTAGGGAAGCGTAGTCTAAAAGAATCCCACATGAAGCATGAAGCTGCACTAGAAGTGATACAAAGCCTTATTCAGAGGTTGAGTCTAAGACGAATGCGGAGGAGTGACGCCTCAATACGACTGATTAAACTGACTGACAAAATTAACTCTGTCATTGCGCCTATTATGACTTGCTCTTATTTGTGTGTTTGTAAGTGTGTGTTTCTCTCATTCTTCACCTTGAATTATATGGTCTTTCATGTCACTGAATTCATCAGCGGAAGTTGCGTCACTCTCTCAAAAATGTTTCCAAAGTAAGTGTTCCTGTGGCTGCTATTTTTGACACTGTTTATTGTTACACATTGAGAAGTCTCCTATTCATCTGCTTTGGGAAACAGAGTTAGGAATTTTGCAGGAATTGTAAGGGACTTTCTTCACGTTGTGGGACCCTTTGGATAGATAGGTAGGTAGGAAATCAGGGTCTCTCATTCCCAGGTTTTTCTGGAGGAATTATAATGAAACTTTTACGCAGTGTGGTTCCCTGTCTGTCCAATGCTCGTCGCTTCTGGCGGTGCCTTTTGCAAGTGCACAAGATACACGTTATTGTAACTGGTCTCTTGAGACTTGGATGTCGACATTACCTCTCTCAGGGACGCTGTTTTTTGGTTAATTAGTTCATGTGTCTGCTAGTTTTCAAGAGTACAATTCAAAATGATTGGAATTCCAGGGTACTAATACCAAAAAAAGAAATAGATTGGCGTCGTTGTTGGCAAC
The DNA here is from genome assembly GCA_039081455.1 of Macrobrachium rosenbergii. Taxonomy (NCBI): domain Eukaryota; kingdom Metazoa; phylum Arthropoda; class Malacostraca; order Decapoda; family Palaemonidae; genus Macrobrachium; species Macrobrachium rosenbergii. Next base: position 41,360 of record JANJGK010000993.1, on the reverse strand, counting down.
AGATGAGTAGATTCTGTGAGACAGGATTCGTTTCATGAATTTTCCGGTATAGGCAGTCCTGGGACACCTGGGGGGAGCTGTCCTGCCCACCCTCTCCTGATGGCGTTGCTTCTCTTCACCTGAGATCATAAACACATATTTTGACCACCCTTAGGCCTAAGCCTCAGTCTGGGAATGATCTACAATGATCTCTTTAACCTACCATAATGATGATGATAATTATAATTATTATTATACTTCATTTTGGTGCCAACTTTTCACTGGGGAAATGGCTGGGGTTTCGTAAATTAGGCTGACATGAGGAAAAGGATACGTTGGACCTTGTATGGGTTCAGGTGAGGAGCTCAACACGGTTTGAAAGGTGCTCAGTGCAGTGTCCTGCTGTAGTTAGTTACTGTACCACCTTTATTCCGACAGTGAGATCGAGACTGTAATCTGAAACTCTCTCTCTCTCTCTCTCTCTCTCTCTCTCTCTCTCTCTCTCTCTCTCTCTCTCTCTCTCTCTCATATAGAGCACCAGACCGGTCAGGCGTAGCATCAGACAGCCGTGATCTCTCTCGCATCCCAGGATTAATTAAAGAAACAAAACGGAGACAATGAATATTTTTTTTTGGGGGGGAGGGTAATATGCATAGATGGAGCCTCGAATAACGTCACGCTTTGGAGGTTACTTTTTCTCTCCGCACTTTTTCTATCCGCACTTTTTCTGTCTGCACTTTTTCTGTCTACACTTTTTTCTGTCCAGAGTTTTCTGTCTGCACTTTTTCGGTCCGCACTTTTTTCTGTCCAGAGTTTTTTGTCTGCACTTTTTCTGTCAGCACTTTTTTCTGTCCATGCTTTTTCTGTCCATGCTTTTCTGTACACACTATCTGTCCACACTTTTTCTATCCTCACTTTTTTTCTGTCCGCACTTTTTCTTTCTGCACCATTTTCTGTGCTCACTTTTTCTGTGCTCACTTTTCTGTCCGAACTTTTCAGTCCGCATTTTTCTGTCTGCACTTTTTCTGTCCGCACTTTTTCTGTCCACACTTTTTCTGTCTGCACTTTTTCTGTCCACACTTTTTCTGTCTGCACTTTTTCTGTCTGTATTTTTTTGTCTGCAATTTTTTTTCCTCTTTTTCTTGTCCGAACTTTTTCTCTGCACTTTTTCTCTCAGCACTTTTTCTGTGCACCTTTTCCTGTAAGCACTTTTCTGCCCACCTTTTTCTATCCACCTTTTTTCTTTCTGCACTTTTCTGTCCACCTTTTTGTCCTCATTTTTTCTGTCCGCACTAATTCTGTCTGTCCTCAGATCTTAAAATCTGAGGAGGCTAGAGGGCTGCAAACTGGCATGTTGATCATCCGCCCTCCAGGCATCAAACAGACCGACCCAATTGCAGCCCTCTGGCCTCCTCCTCCTCCTCCTCCTCCTCCCCCTCCTCCTCCTCCTCCTCCTCCTCCTCCTCCTCCTCCTCAGTGGTTTGATTTTATTCAAGGTTCAAGTTAGTCATGATCGTGCCACCACTGGATTGTGGCCGAATTTCATGGGCCGTGGCTGAGGCTGGTGTTTTTGCTGACATTTGCTGTCGCCTGGTGTTTAACCTTGCTTGCTGACGTTTCTCTGGTGCTTAATGAGACATTTGCTGACGTTGTTCAACCCTTGCTGACAGATGCTGACGCCTCTCGACTCTTGCTGACGTTTTTGCTGACATTTGCTGTCGCCTGCTGTTTCAACCGTACTTGCTGACGTTCCTAGACTCTCACTGACACTTGCTGACGTTCCATGACTCTTGCAGACACTTGCTGTATGTTCCCCGACACTTGCTGACGTTCCTCGACTATTGCTGGCGTTTTTGCTGACATTCGCCTGGTGCTTCTAATGTGCTTGCTGACGTTTCTCCGGCGCGTACTGAATTTTTTTGCTGACACTTGCTGACGTTTTTTCTGACGCTTGCTGACATTCTCCTAGCGATCCTACCGTGATTTCTGACGTCTCCAACAATTGCTGACACTTGCTGACTTTCCTCAAACCTTGCTGAAAAATCCTGGCGTCCCTCGACTCTTGCTGACGTTTTTGCTGACATTTGCTGTCGTCTGTTGTTTCAACCGTGTTTGCTGACGTTTCTTCATTGCTTACTGAGACTTTTGCTGACACTTTCTGATATTCCTCAACTCTTGCTGGCACATGCTGACGTTTCTCGGATCTTACTGACACTTTGCTGACGTTCTTCTGATGTTTCTGCGGCACTTCCTGGCGTCTCTCCGACGCTCGCTGAGGTTTTTTGCTGACGTTTCTCGATTTTTTTTTTACTTTTTTGCTGACACTTGCTGACGTTTTCCTGATGTTCCCGCTGAGCTTCCTGACGTTTCTCCGGCGATTACTGACATTTTTGCTAGCACTTGCTGACGTTTCTCTGCTCTCGCTGACACTTGCTGACGTTCTCCTGATGCCAGTCACAATCCCAATCGAAGAAACCCCAATCATGCCAATCCCAATCCAAATAATTCCAATCCCCATCATACCAATCCAAATCATGCCAATCCCAGTCATACCAATCCCAACAATACCAATTCAAATCGTGCCAATCCCAATCATACCAATCCCAGTTATCCTGATCATGTCAGCCCCAATCCCAATCAGACCAATCCCCATCATGCCAATCCCAACCAAATCAATCCCAATCCCAACCATGCCAATCCCAATCATACAAAATCCCAACCCCTGTAATGCCAATATCAATCCCAATCATGCCAATCCCAATCCCTGTAATGCCAATGCCAATTCCAATCAGAACAATTCCCATCATGCCAGTCCGAATAACAATCATGTTAATCCCATTCACAGTCATACAAATCCCAATCCCCGTATTGCCAGTCCCAATCCAGAACATACCCATCCCAATCAGACCAGTCCCCCACCATGACAATCCAGATCCCAATCGTGCCAATCCCAACCAAATCTATCACAAACCCACCCATGCCAATCCCAATCATACCTATCCCAACCCCTGTAATGCCAATACAAATCCCAACCATGCCAATCCCAATCCCCGTAGCGCAAATACCCATCCCAATCAAACCAATCCCCATCGTGCCGATCCAAAGCACAATCATGCCAATCCCAATCCACGTAATGCCAGTCAAAGTCCCGACCATGCCAATCACAATCAGACCAATTCCCATCATGCAATCCAAAATCCAGTCAAAATCCCAACCAAATCAATCCCAATCCCGACCATGCAACTCCAAATCCCAATCATACCAATCCCCATAATTCCAATATCAATCCCAATCATGTCAAACCCAGTCCCAACCATGCCGATCCCAATCCTAATCATACCAATTCCAGTCCTGTAATGCCAGTCACAATCCAAATCATGCCAATCACAATCAGAACAATCCCCTTCATGCAAATCCAAATCCCAATCATGCCAATCCCAACCAAATCAATCTCAATGCCGATCGTGCCAATCCCATCCCAAGCATACCAATCCCAATCCCCGTAATTCCAATACCAATCCCAACCATGCAAATCCCAATCCCGTAATGCCAATCCCAGTCAGACCAATCTGCATAATGCCAATCAAAATCCCAATCATGTCAATCCCAGTCCCAACCATACCAAACCGAATCCCTGTAATACCAATACCATCCCAATCATGCCAATCCCACGCACTCAACGTCAATAAAGGTCTAAGAAAGAAATCATCTGGAAGAGACTTTTGCTTTTAACTCTCTCTCTCTCTCTCTCTCTCTCTCTCTCTCTCTCTCTCTCTCTCTCTCTCTCTCTCTCTCTCTCTCTCTCTCATAAGCTGGATCCCTGGAAGTTCCCAGTCTCCTTGAAGATCTTGCTCACATGAGTCATAGCGGTTGCCAATGATTTTGTCGTTTTTTGTAAGAGTCAGCTGAAGCGTGGTCAATTCGGTTCTACAGTATATCTCGGCAACGGAAGTATTTGAAGGGTTATTATTATTTTGTGGGTAGGGTGGCACTTGGGACCAAGATGTATATATACCACAGGGAATGAGGAGGGAATCGGTTACCATCGCGTGATGGTGAATTTGCTGTGGTTTTTGGAAACGGTGAGAAGGCAAGTCCCTTACGAAAGCTATCTATCACTTACACGGTCTTTGAAAGTCAGGGAACTCTCTCAGATCGCTCAATAGAACTGTTGATGTACCAACACTTAAAGTGTCTGGAAAGGTCGTTAGAACTTCCACTGTGGATGATGGTATCGATAATGGATGATGGATGATGTCAGTTCCTTCCCAGTAAACAATTTGTCAATTTTGAAAAGCATTTTTAATCAGGTCTAGTGACATGGAAGATCATCATCCGGCGACAGACAAGAAGGACTGGTTTTTCCCTATCGGATTTTGTCTGTGTTTTGTGTGTGTGTGTGTGTGTGTGTGTGTGTGTGAGTGTTTGGGATGTGTTTCAGGGGAACAGGAATGAACCCCGCCCCCACCCCAACCTTTTATTTATTTTTTTAAGGGTAATGTATTCAGCTAACTTCTAAATGAAAATACAGTCACTTTAATTTCACACTCACACGCTGTCCAGATTGTGACCTCATGCCCATCGTAAGTGCTTAAGGGTTTATGCAGGAGCCTAAAAAAAAAAAAAAGTTTGAATGACACAGTTCCTGGGAGGGAGCTTTAGGGTGTGTGCGCGAAGGTAGTTGTGGGGTAGGGGTGGGGGGTGGGGGGGGGGGGGCATAACTTAGTCTTCGTTAGGAAGCTACACTTCTGTAGTCTGCCTTGTTTTCATTTACTTATGATTTTGGCTTTCTTGTTTGATTACCTAATTTCTTTAAAAAAATAGGTACTGAGCTTTTTAACAATCTCTCTCTCTCTCTCTCTCTCTCTCTCTCTCTCTCTCTCTCTCTCTCTCTCTCTGTTTCCCAGTACTGAGCGAGAACGTCTTTAAATTCCGTTAGAATGCTGTCCAGATTTCAACTGCTCTTTTCAGAGATCATTAATGGAATTATTTTGGGTCAAAGTTTCAAATCGATCTTTCTTTTGGATGATTACCGAAAGTTGGTGGCCATGAGAGAGAGAGAGAGAGCACAACCATGGCTCAAGAGGCCTAGTTATCCATTTTTTTCATTTTTTTTAAACTACCAGTAAGGTAAGACAGTCTAGAGAGAGAGAGAGAGAGAGAGAGAGAGAGAGAGAGAGAGAGAGGAGAGAGAGAGAGAGAGAGAGAGAGAGAGTGGGTGGGTTGTCGTGCTGGAAATCTAGGCCGATATTCATACGTCTTTGCTCCCTTGTTGTTCGCTGTGGGTCATTTGCTAAATCTATAATATGTACTCCAGGATGTAACCTTGATGTATTGAAATACTCTTGTTAGAAATCTCTCTCTCTCTCTCTCTCTCTCTCTCTCTCTCTCTCTCTCTCTCTCTCTCTCTCTCTCAATGGAACTGGAATATTGTGAAACAGGAGAGGCTTTGGAATTTTTAGTTTTAAATACGTAATCTCCAGTACATCAGTGACGTAAGTTTATAGGCCTAAGTTTGGGTTTCGTATCTTACGGTGTCACATGAATATGTGGGACATAGCCCAAAATTCGTCTTTGGTATCAGAGAGGAAATGATCACTCGAGTCTTTTTAAATCTGTGCTCATTCACTTTTATATCCATACAAGATACGAAAGTTGAAGTACTGTTTGCACATAGGCCTCAAAATATGATGGTGCAGTAGAAAGCTGCCACTTGTCAAACTACAGTTTTACAAATGATAATGATGCAGTGGGCGGGTGGGTGGGAGTAGGATACGAGGAAGGAAAACAGAATAGAGGTCGTCATGGCAGCTAAATCAAATCGAGAACTCTGGTATAAATTTGCCTGAGGATAACTGAATGACTACTAATTACCCGGAGATCATCTTGACGCGGAAGGCAACGCGTTGTAGCATCTCTGGAGCCTTGATTCGTGACAGAAATATCTGGACACTTGCAGCCTTCGAGTTGTTTCAGCTGTAATGAAAGGAAGAGGGATTTTGATCTATGTTTCATTATTGTATCCTTTTTTTCCTGCAGATATTTTCTCTGGGGCATAAAATGACGAGAATTTTGTATAACAAAAAAGGTAAATAGAAGCGTTTTATTGTCAGTGGCATGATGACGACGCAAAATATTAGACCTACGACCCCTGAATCAGAATATAAAAATAAAGTGAGACTGAATCTCTTTTTTCCCTTCAGAACCAAACTTGATATGGCGACAGCTCTGTCGAATGTGGTTTGATTTAACCCAGTGAGGTTTAGCAGAGGTTTCACCTCGCTGGACGTCCGGGGTTATTATGCTCAAAGAGAAGAGCAACAGGAGGTGATGACTGGGGTTGGTTTCGGAGAGAGAGTGAAGGAGGAGGAGAAGAGAAGACCACCTAGACCGATGTTGTGGTGGGCAGGACAGACCTTCTCACAAGTTGATGGATCATTGATTGATTGGATTGTCCCGTGGTTAATGTGGGCTGTATGTACACCAGAATGTAGAAGCTATTCATTCTTTTCGGTTCACATAATGACTTTCATATGAGGAGAGAAGGAAGAGAGAGAGAGAGAGAGAGAGAGAGAGAGAGAGAGAGAGAGAGAGAGAGAGAGAGAGAGAGTGAGAGAATATAGGAGGGCTTCATTACCAACAGTCTTTTTCGCAGCCCAGACGGTATACATAGGTGTTCCCGTCACGTTATACATCATAGGAATTTTTATTCAAACTAGCACACACAGAGTATTCCGGTGTCTGTTACTTACAGTGCTTACAGTGCTAAGTCACAGTGCTCAATCAATCAATCAATCAATTCCTGTTCATGATTCCGAAACCGGCTCAACTGTGCACTGTCACAGCTGGAGGCAGCGAGTGAGGAGCCTCAAGAGCTAGACCTACTGTACTCCAGTGAGCGCAGCATTGATGGCGACATTCATTTTCACCTCTGTGACAAATCTCCGTAACATCTGTAAGTGCAGTGGTCGCTGAGGGAAGCATTCGTCCCAGCTCTCTCTCTCTCTCTCATCTCTCTCTCTCTCTCTCTCTCTCTCTCTCTCTCTCTCTCTCTCTCTCTCTCTCTCGTTCCTCGTTGGGCGAGCGGGTTCCGTTCTCAGGTAGCACTCTGCCGGCTGCGAGTTCGAATCTCCGACCGGCCAATGAAGAATAAGAGGAATTTATTTCTGGTGATAGAAATTCATTTCTCGCTATAATGTGGTTTAGTTCCTCGCTGGGTGAGCGGGTTCCGTTCTCAGCTATCACTCTGTTGGTCGCGAGTTCGAATCTCCGACCGGCCAGTGAAGAACAAGAGGAATTTGTTTCTGGTGATAGAAATTCATTTCTCGCTATAATGTGGTTCGGATTCCATAATAAGCTGTAGGTCCCGTTGCTAGATAACCAATTGGTTCTTAGCCATGTAAAAAATTGCCAGCCCTCTCTAGGAGAGCTGTTAATCAGCTTAGTGGTCTGGTTAAACTAAGATATACTTAACTTCTCTCTCTCTCTCTCTCTCTCTGTTAAAAAGAAAAGGTTCCGTTGCAAATCCCAGACTGAGGGCTGATTCGTCTGTCCCAAGAAATGGCGCAGTTGCTATTGTTATAAATAAAAACCTCGGACGAAGAGAGAGAGAGAGAGAGAGAGAGAGAGAGGAGGGTGATGGCAGTCACGTCAATACAAGCTGCATTCATAACTGAGCTTCATCATCATCATCATCATTCAATATAATCATTCCTCAGATGGGTATGGGGCGATGAGGGGGCATCGTTATATAGCTCTTTTACTTGTCACTTGGATTATATCTTTTTATTTCTCATATTCCCGCTGCTTATGTATGGAGAGAGAGAGAGAGAGAGAGAGAGAGAGAGAGAGAGAGAGAGAGAGAGAGAGAGAGAGAGAGAGAGAGAGCGCGCTTTGTAAAGAACTCTTTGTTAAAAAGAACGAACAGTTGACAGACCACGAGAGTCACTTCGTGAGGAAGAAAAGACCTATACTGTAGCATCGTCGCTGTAAAATAAAGATAAACAAAAAGCAGCCCTTTTTGTCTTACGGGGTCATAGGGGTGAGAATAGACATGGCGATGGGTGCGCATACGCCTCTCTCTCACGCTTTCGGCCTCTTACCGGAAAGTTGTGCCCAGACTGAAAGCTGTCGCGATTTCGCTAGTTTTACCTCTCTCTCTCTCTCTCTCTCTCTCTCTCATCTCTCTCATCTCCTCTCTCTCTCTCTCTCTCTCTCTCTCTCTCTCTGTCGTTATCAATTATATAAAACCCACATTCTAAGAAATTCCAGAGGATATATCCAAGCCATTGTTGCAGATTTGCTCTTTCAGAAACACCGGCTGCAAATGTCGTGATGTTGAAACGGGACGCTAGACCTATGTCGTGAATATATCAGTTTTAAATAGTTGCTGAATAATATTACACACACACATACACAGACAGACACACACACACACAACACACACACACACACACACACAACAACATATATATATATAATATATATATATATATATATATATATATATATATATATATATTATATATATATAGTATTATATAAATATAAGGGACTTTGATACGTAGAATCAGGGCTCATGGTCAGTCACATCCCACAGCCACTAGATCTAAAGTTCTAAATGCTGTGAAATGATTATTTTGTGTCAACATTTATTGAAATTCATGTAACAATTAAACTCGTAAAGAGATATACCAGGTTTTGTAACCACAAATTACAGACTGTAGGCCTAAAAGGTTACAGTCGCGGCATTTAAAGTTTGTAGTGGAGTGGAGTTGTTATATAGATAGTATGTTGTACCCAAGTCAGGAAACCCGAGTGTTGGGTTTTGTTGAATTTATAAAAGCGTCCATACCTAAATTAATGACGTATCTATTTACTAGTTTTTCAATAATTGATACGGACTGAGAATAATATACATTTACATTTTCCACAGGAAAAATAGTTGTGCATAATGAAGGGTGGAAGTGGCAGCAGCAGCAGCAGCAGCAGCATCATTCCCGAATGTCTTGTAGCAGATTTCATTGGAATCTCCAGGAATGAGACTTTGCTTGGGCAAGCAAAATCCAAAGGCTACCGTCACAGATTAGGCCTGTGAATATTTATTCGTGGTTATTAACCATACAGTGAAGTCAGTTTTTAAAATAAGTATTCATTATGGCGAAATAATATAAAATGAGAATAGGCCTATAATGCTTCTATTCATGATTATGCATCAAATATGTAACTCACTTTCAAAATGAGAACAACTTAATATTCAACATTCTGATGAAATAGAAGAACAATATAAGACTATGCAAGTTTATTCACTGCTCCCATCCCATGGAAGCCAGCTTTGAACTGAAATGGGACTACTGTCATCAGCCCGCAATGAAACAAAGGAACAGCAGCGAACTAAGGATCGTCACTCGTTGTAACACATCACAAGAAACTCATTCCTAAAATTAAAACAAATCACTATTAAGCTTTTTAATGAAACAGAAAAACAAAATTAGGCCTAAAGTACATGTCGACTTTGAAATGAAAAACAGTGACTAACTTAGTTAACTTAATTATCTTGCCATGGAACTCTTTCTTCTTTCATAAAATATTCAATAAACATGACGGAAGTTCTTGGGGGCAAATTTAAACTCTTTTAACGAGTCCATGTGGGACTACTGAAATAGTTTTTTTTTTTTTTTCAACGCTCTTTCTCTGTACATCTTACTTTATGAATTTTTCTTGCAAGAATATCAGCAAAGCCAGCGACGACAGCCAGAGCATCCATCGCGTGTCGACGCCATGGCTGCTACGGAGGACTGCTGGGGAAAAGGACTGCATTGTCAGTGATGAAGCAGGTTTGCCTGCACAGACAGGCCGACTGTGCAGGCGTGCCTGAACGTTATGGCGGCCTTGAACAGAAGTAGTAGGGAGAGTGGTGACAGCAGCTCAAGTAGAACAAGAAGAAGAAGAAGACTGGGCCATACTTGAGAGATTCGGCCTTGAGACTAGAACGTGGGGGTGGGGGGCGGGGGGCGGAAGGTCGGAGGAGAAGAAGCATCATGGAGAGAAAAGAAAGAAGCCAGAGTCTCCTTTGGCGAAATCCATCCATCGCCCGCCATCAATCATTCCATCTACCACCTGTTCGAACCTCACGGGTCCCTTCCACGAAGCCACACGCGGGACATATCAGTCAGACCTCAGAAAAGGGCGTTTGTTTTATTGACCTCCATCTCTCCAGATCGAGGGAGGAAGGGAAAAGGGAGCCTCTGCCCCCTCCCCAGTTAGGAGGGGGAGGGGGTTTGTCTTGGTCTCCCGACAGACTGTTGCTAGGAAGCCGTTGCTGAGTAGTGCTTCCAGACTACAAACATAGCATAGGTCTAGTTCTGACTGCAAGCATCCTTACACTCTCTCTCTCTCTCTCTCTCTCTGTGGTGTGTGTAACTTCCTTTGAGCAAAGCTTGTATGAGGTGACAACAACGCCCCACTCTTACACAACCCTTTGATAAACACCTCATGCGCTGAAGAACATCAAAATCTATCGATCGGTTTTGGCGCAAAATTCAAATGATGACGTCATGCCCACTCTTCCTTCCGCCTGGCCATCTTGAAAACATTAATTGATGTCTTTCTTGTTCTTCGTCTTTTGTTCTGGAATTATTGACAGAATGAAGAGGCCTTTCATCCTCCTCACAGGGTTATGAAAATCGCAGCCTTTTTTTTCTAAGACAGAGGTGGACTTTGGTTACACGAGAGAGAGAGAGAGAGAGAGAGAGAGAGAGAGAGAGAGAGAGAGAGAGAGAGAGAGAGACTCCATAATTTTGGTCTCCAAAGATTACGAACCCAGTTCTGGTTAAACAAACCTGAAGTTAATTTTCGAATTTTCCTACACCAATCATGGTTAACCGCTGATAAACCACGAACATTGTTAATTTGTGTTGATTTTGGGTTACTTGGCTCATCATGTTCCTGGTTAATGTACCCGTGACTACGAATAACCAGTAAACTATTGCATGGGAATGAAGCCCAATGCTTGGGATATTTCTCATGCACATGATGTACCGCCCGTAAACCATGCATAGTTTTTGAAGCTTCTGGAGAGAAATGCTCGAAAAATAACAGCACTAGAATGTCTGTATGCAACTGTGTGTGTATTTTATACTAAGTATGGATATACTAATATGTGGGCATATTATAATCAGAACAAAGCGGGGAAAGTAACCGTTGTTACGTAACAGAAAAAGGCCACTATGAAGCATTCAAAAGCAAGAATGATCGAAGGGGCACTCCACAAGTGTACGAAGACATCTTATCAAGGAAATAAGCTTTTGTCTGTGACAATATGACTCCTTCAACAAATGATAATGACCCGCAATGACTCATTAGTGATAATGAAAAGACAAGAACCAATGCATTAAACTTGAGGCCAAAAGATGGGAATATTTTCAAAGACATCTCCATGTGTCCTCGAGATATCTTCGTCTGAATGAGCATGTCGTCGGGGTTTTCAGTTAAAGTCACTTTCCTTCTTCGAGGTTCCACTCATCCTGCAGAAAAAGCACCATAGGAATGACGTTAAATAACAGGAATTTTATCTCTGGAGATTCCCACACATTCAAATTATTCGGGGCAATTTCAAAGTGACCCAGGATGCGGCGAAATGACCCGGAAATAGTGTCGAAATCCACCGGCGGCCCATTGCTGGAACTCTGGTCACGTGACTTTGCTCCTCCTCCCCTGCAAGGAAGTAAACACATGCCTGACGCTGACAGGCGAAGTCTCGGTGTACGAGTGTAGGGTTAAACAAGGTGACTGCAGATGATCATATGCAGGTGCTCAAGAAATACGAAATAAAGACTGGGTAAGCTGGTTTTTCTCATGTTTTTAGGGTAAAATTTCTACGTTGGAGGTTCGAAAAACCAATGGAAGTCTGGAGATTGTTACCGAAAGGGGTATTATGGTCACGGAATATAGAAATCTGTAACTTTGCCAACGATTTCTGTAAGTCGTCAAGGCCTTCGAAGCTCGAAGCCTGTTGTATAATTTTGAAAAACTGATTTTGCAAACTTCTGTGAAAATTCTGAGGTTCTTGAACGTATCTCTGGCCGGGCGCCCATGGCAGAACTTTTATTGTAAGTTTACTAAGTTACTGAAAGGGATTCAGAGGCCTGATGTGGACATTAGAGCTCAGAGAACCAACGCAGACCAGGTCTGACAGACTTCTATCTTGGGTAATGTCCAACTATCTCGGTTTATTGTGCTCCGAATCTAAATTGAAGAGTGTGATAGGTACAGTTTAATTAAAATTATCCAAGAACCATCGTACGGGGGTAGCGCCGTCAGTGCACCTCACGCGGCGAACTGTTGGCATTGCTTAAGGTTCTATGCAGCGTCCTTTCGGCCCTTAGCTGCAATCCCTTTCATTCTTTTGACTGCACCTCTGTCCATAATCCCTTTCCATCCTTCCATCTGACTTCCCGACCTCTCCTAACAATTGTTTCAGCATTATCCAAAGAGCTGAATGACCTCCTAGATCCTATCCCTTGGCCTGTGGCCTAAGTGTTATATTCCAATTCCAGCTTCAAATATTTAAGAACAAAAGCAAAATTCTGTAGGTGGAAATCCACGAAAAATTGAGGTTTATTTGCAGTTTCTCAATTTGGGGGACATTGTTAATCAACGGCAGAGTATTTGCTCATGGGCGTCAAGAGCAGGAAAGGACACTTGAATTGCGTCCAAATTTTTGCACCAGTGTGTCTGTGGACGCTAGTTGATAGGTGTGGGAAATTTGCACGCGCGCCTTGCTTTTTTTTTTTTTTTTTTTTTTGCATTCATTACAACTCTGTCTGTGTAGCTTTTGTTAGAAAGTAGAGAAAGCTTTTACGATTTAGTCTTTCATGAGTCGCTTCAAGTTTGACAGCTTGAAGAGACTGCCACGCCCACCTGTTATGTCATTAGATCTCTCTCTCTCTCTCTCTCTCTCTCTCTCTCTCTCTCTCTCTCTCTCTCTCTCTCTCTCTCTCTCTCTCTCTCTCGTAGTTAAAACCATCTGTAAATCTCTGTCTCGTAAGTAGCACCGTCGGAAAAAACTCTCTCTCTCGTACTGTGAAACATCGGAAAAGCCCCCCCCCCCTCTCTCTCTCTCTCTCTCTCTCTCTCCTCTCCTCTCTCTCTCTCTCTCTCTCTCTCTCTCTCTCTCTCTCTCTCTCGTACTGAGAACCCTGCGAAAAGCGCCCCTCTCTCTCTCTCTCTCGTAGTTAGATCGATCCTAAAGGCCTGCAGCATTTATGAAATCACTCATTACACTCTATGGTAGTATTTAGAGGTTGTAGCAACTCGTATGTATTGTGATCTGAAGTGTCAATCAAAAAAACCTTTTTGATTTTGTGGCACTTTCAAACGACAAAACTGTGAATATTCTTGCCATATAAACTATCCTATATATTGTTTTCTGTTAAAGAGCGGCATGGTAAATTTGGAATTCGGGAATCAGCAGTTGATTGGGTATGAAAGAAAGCTGATTATTACCGATTATATTAGTAAAAATTAGTGTTCTCGGTATCCATAGTATAGTCAGTCATATTACAGGTAATTCTGATGGGGAATGATGCGGGGGTGGGGGGGCGGGCGTCGAATACATATTATAGTATAAAGTGGCTCATGTGAGTGTTATCACTTGATTCGAATATCAAAATTGAGAGCTGGACTTATCGTACGTAGCTGGTGGGTTAAACTAAACGATTTGATGTGACGTGTGATATAGGATATCCAAATATATCTTTCCTGTTATCCGAAGGTGCCTTCACACTCATTTCCCTGGAACTAACGAATTTTTCTAAGTGTGTTTTTGTTACTTGAAGAGATATTATGCTTTCGTATCGGCCGAGGTTAAGCAAACTCGCTGGCATTTTTTGTTTGAACTGGAAAACTTTTCCGTACAAGCGTTGCGAATCACGAAAGGCTTGTGTAGAGAGAGAGTAGGCTCTCTCTCTCTCTCTCTCTCTCTCTCTCTCTCTCTCTCTCTCTCTCTCTCTCTCTCTCTCTCTCTCTCTCATCATCATCATTATCAGGATATTATTAGAGAATAGGTGTGATTTTCTCTGTATTTTACATTCGTCAACTGTATATTCAACCGTTTTTTTTTTTAGTATACTTATTGCAACGTATTGGGTCGTATTGCTATACTTGTCCTTCCATTGAAAGCGCTTAGTACTGGCAGGTGATTGCTCGTTCGTAGGTACGGGATAATGCTGTCTCGTAGCCAGCCAGTCCTGTTGGGAAGGGGTGGAGTGGGAGGGAGTTGTTTTTCCCGTTGGAAAGGGTTGGGTAGGGGGAGGGAGGGGGTTATTTTCCACCAGATTTGGACCTCTGCCAACATACTTTATCATAATTAAGCAAAAGGTGTTGTACCAATATCGTATTCTTTGTCCTGTAAGTAACCCATTGCAACATATGCGGTATTGGAATACATGTCATTACATTTAAAGTGTGTCTCCAGGCATGTTGGAGGGGGAGGGGGTATGTTGGTTTTCCACTAAATTGGAACCTCTGCCAACATATTTTATTATAATTAAGCAAAAGGTGTTTTACCAATATCGCATTCTTTGTCCGTGTTCGTAACCCATTGCAACATATGTGGTACTGGAATACATGCCATTACATTAAAAGTGTGTAGCCCGGTCTGTTTTGGGGGGGGGGAGGGGAGGGGTTATGCTGGTTTTCCCCTAAATTTAAGCCTCTGCCAACACATTTTATCATAATTAAGCAAAAGGTGTTGTATCAATGTCGCATTCTTTGTACACATAACGCATTGCAACATATGTGGTATTGGAATGCATCTCATTACATCAAAAAGTGTGAAGCTAGGCATGTTTGATTGGGGGGAGGGGGTATATTGTTTTTCCAGTAAGTTTGGACATATATTAACAAAGTTAATCATAATTATGCTAAAGCGCTTAATCAACATTGTAAAATTAAGCCAGATTTTAACATACTTATTACATTAAGAGAGAACAGTATAGCCAGGTCTGTTCGCATGAGGGTAGGGGGCTTGTTTCCCACCAAATCTGGACCCATATCAACATTTACCTACACATTCAATCATAATGAAGCAAATTGAGTTTTATTAATATCGTATAATGAAGTCAGATATTAAAAAAAAAAGGTTAAATGGCGCGTCAGATATCGTAGGGTGGGCATGTTCAGATCTCCATTATTGCTACGTATGAGTATGGTAATATTTACTTCGTGTTTAGTACTGAATCCTATTTAAACTACGTAAGAGATTCTGACTCTCCTACTTTCTTCTCTTAGAGTAGAATTCGATCCCCTATTGTGTCCTAAGTTTTGATGTTCAGATATCAATAATTGTTCACACCACTTGGGTATTCTGATCTAACTAGACACTCAGGCAGAAGCAGAGTTTGTAGGACCTTGTATATATTTTAAGGTATTGATTTTTCTGCTTTGGAGACATATGTTTGGTGAAGTTTATTTTAACGTAATGTTATTCCTTTCAGAAACGAGAGAAAGGGGTCCCATAGTTGTATTCAGCACTGGTATACTTGCACTGGTATCCCAGGACAGTGAGAGTCCCATAGCTGTGTTCATCACTGGTACTGCACTTATGGTACGTGTCACTGGCAACCCAGGACAGGTTTGAATAAGGCAATGGCGTCTATTCCATTAAGGGTAATTATGATCAAAACTGTTGATTTTTGCACATATTTTTTTTATAACTTCACCCTGGTTATTGTCTGCATAATGCCACATAATTATGCCAACTTTTTTTTTTTTTTTACCTTCTTACTTGACTGTTAGCCAATTTGGTGATTTTCTAAGTTTAATTTTTATTTCTATGATTTTCAGTAAATATTGAAGTATAAATTTCCACATATCAGAGGAATCAAGGTAAATATCACTCCTTTTTACCTTTGCATTGTGGGTATTAATAGGTTCCCAGACATTCATATAACTGATTTAGAGGAATGTTTTTCTTTATCACTTGTTTTTTTTTTATTTTCATCAGTTTCCTCTGTCCCAATATGGTTGTCAACTTGTGTTTCCTTTTTTCCAGCTGTGCAATTCTTTGCCCCAAGAAGGAGCTTCCTGCCAGTCCCGAACTAAAGAAGAAATGTTGATTGGTGGTCAGTCTTTTGAGGAACTGGATGTCTTTGACTATTTAGTAAGTACTGGACACCCTCTTTCTAAGAGTGAAATTCAACTTTGGATCAACAGTTTTAAATTCAGGCAAAACTTGCGAAGCTGTGGCTGTTGTGACTACACCTATATATCTGTGGTTACTAGAGAGGAGAAATTTAATTGATTGACAATCAGTCTATTTAGGAATGGGATGTCCTTGACTTATACGAATTTTCTTCAAGTATGTCCTTTTGCAAGTGGGACATTTAAGAGGGGATCAACACTCTGTATTAAAGGAAAGTGCAGGCACAGCTTGCCAAGCTGCGGCTGTTATGACTAGGCCAGTATAGCTGGAGGTTCTAGTGGCTCAAGCATAATTGAATCGTGCTGTTCATAATAAAACCTTTTTCCTTAAATCTATATTATGACCAATATAGCTTTAGGGGTTAGTGGTTCAGTCATAATTGGAAATTATTTGGTAAACGCACGAGCTGTCCTCATTTGTACAAATTTGGTGAAGGACACTTTATTTGAAAAATATCTGATTGTAGCCACCAGCATAAACAATAAGGAAATGCTGCTTAGGCTTAGTTTCTTGAGTAGCCGAGGTTTTATAATCAATTTATTGTGTATTGCTAAATAAGAGAATAATAGTTTTTCTTCATACCAAGCTGTTTTTAGATGGCTCTGACTAAGCTAAGGATATTAATACTAGACTTTTTACACTTGTTAAAAATATTCTCTCTCTCTCTCTTGATCACAGAAAGAATCTCTCTCTCTCTCTCTCTCTCTCTCTCTCTCTCTCTCTCTCTCTCTCTCTCTCTCTCTCTCTCTCTCTCTCTCTCTCTCTCTCTCAGTAACAACATCCCCTTAAGATGCTTGAACTGCCTCACACCTACTTTTCAAGGAGTCCCCCAGTTTAAGGTTCCTGTTAGTGGCCCCCTGCCCCTCATTCTTGATGTGTTAGTGAGGAAGTTATAGCCCTCTTCAGTACCTTCAGTATTAAGCAACAAGTTCCTTGAATCCCCATCTTGTCCAGGAACTCTGGCCCTCGGGGGGGTGTCCCCCCAGTGGACACAACAAAGTCCTTCTTGTGAAGATCCTAAACCTTTTTCATGTGCTCTTAAGATATTATGCTCCTGCAATCTTATTTATTTCTCCATAGCTTCGTCTCATTTTTTCTCTCTTTAATGTATCTCCTGATGTCTTTATAAACAAGAGTTTAATAGTGCTTTGAAATGAGTTCAAATAATGTGTTAATTATAGGAAAATATGCAAAGTGTTGAGATAGCTGACATGCATTGAATACTGAAGTATGTTTTTTGTCTTTCAGGTATGTATGAAGAGGACAGTGTCACCATCAAGACCAACCACTCTTCAATAGATTTGACACGCTGCAGATTTGATAGAATCCAGCAGAGGGAATATAAGAATTTGTTTTTCAAGACATATCCTACAAGTTCATGGGCATTGAAAGATGGATATTTTGACTGTAAATCTATCTGGAGGGTGGAAAGCTTCATTAGTGTGCCTTGAAAGAATGTTTTATTGCATATGTGGGTAACTGTTAACTCTCTCTCAAGACAGGCAGTGTCAGAAAGGAATATCTCAAAAAACTGTTCCATTTTACCAGTTTTCTTAAATATCATGCAGTTCCATCTTCAATGGTAACTCTCTTAAGATTTATAGACTACACTTCTTGCTTTCAAGTGATTGTTTGTGCTTGTGAAAGTAAAATGTTCGCCTCAAAGTAACAAATGAGAAGTTATGATCTAAAGCAAAATCTGCATTTTTAAGTTTTGCAAGGGAATAAATGGTGTACAGTGCTTAAGTTTCTATAGAAAACTACTAGCATCAGTTTTGTTCCCAGGAACTTTTAGCCTTTTTTTGTCAAAATAAAAATTGTGTTTGTGTTTGTAAATGAAAACAAACCCCAAAATCAAGAAGGTATGCGATTGGGAGAGAGTGGGGAACTTTCCCCCATTTGGAAATCCTGACAGTATTTTGTTTTGTTGAAGTGTTGTAGTTCAATATCAGGTTTTTGTCAACGGTTGATGGCTTCGCTGTCTATTTACTTAAGGGTCAGACAAAACAGAGTTTGTCTTGTATATATACTGTACATTCATTGTTCCTCATTATGAGCTGCCCTTCACTTCGTATTGTTGTGATGACTAGTTTCTTGTGATAACTAAGTCACTGGTCATTGGTATTTCAGTAGAAACCTCCAGTTTCCTCTTTTCAAAGCTGTGATGTTTCTGCTTTCTTAATTAAGTGGCTTTTGTAAGTGCGCAGTTGGGAGAAACCTGACCCGTTGATTTTTATAGGTTTCTCTCTTTCTGTATGGTGTAATGTCAACCCTAGTTCTTTGTTGCTGACATTTCTGGGCTGTTGCTGACAAAATTTCACTGCTTGAGCTTGTTCCTTGTGATATCAGGCCGAAAGTAGAGAGTTTCAATATGTAATTTATATTGCCCTACATTTCATGTTACAAACTTTCTTACGAAATACAGGTGAGGGTTTGTGTTACTTTAAACTTTGTCTACTTCTGAGTCGGTGAAAATATCTGACCTACATCCACGAGGCTCTTGTTTTACTTGGAAGATTAATTTTGCTTTGTGCCCTCTTTAAGAAACTGGATTAACTCTTTCATCTGACAGCTTTTTGACCGTCTAATTTGGTTTTCTGCTCTTTGGCAGTGGTGGCTATTGCTGTGACTTGGCGTGGTTTCTTGTGAGTCAGGCTAAACATGTAATTCATTTGCATTGCTTTCTTGTGTCTTTGTAGACATTGAAGCCTCCTTGTTCCTTGTGTTTTTAAGTGATGTGTAGCTTTAAACCTTCCTTTTGTTGTGTTCGTAAGGATGGACATCCATGTATGCTGTAGATCTACAAGTATAACTTCTTTTCTCTCAGGGTAGCAGGTTTTCCTGCTATGTTTGCTTTGAATTTTCTGTTGGTAGTGCTTTCAAATTTGCTACACCCACAGTTGAAGACTGCAAATCCTTTACGATGACTTGACAGTCTGTTGGTTTCCTGTGTTTTTGGTACCTAGGTGTATTTGCTTTTTCCAAGTCCTGTAGAGGGAAAGAAGCATCTTAGTTGCACAAGATTAAAGGTTCCTGCGACTAGGAATAGTTCCCAGAGCATATTGTCTTGTTACTGTTCCTGCCGGAAAACAGCCAGCAATGGTTCTCTGTAACTCATTGACCCAGGGACTTGAAAGTTGCTGCCTTTCTGCTGTTCAGGAACGTTCAGAATTGGGTAGTTAGTTGAGTTTAAAGTATTTGGCTAATAGAGAATATGTTTTGATGTCTTTGAATCCGTTTGTGGTTGGCTGACTTTATTTTCCATTTGCTGTCTTCTCTTGATTGTGGAAGGCTTCTTGGAATATTTGGTAGGGGTCTTTTACCAAGACTTTCCAAATAAGTATGTGGCCTTTGAGCTGTTCTGCAAAAGTTTCCCAGTGATGGTAAGTTTAGAGCTTTGTTTAATGGCCAGATTATTTTGGGTGTTCCGTCTGTCTTGAGAGTGGTGGGCCATAGATTCGCCAATTTCTCATGGGCATGATATTTTAAGAGTGCCACACAACTGGAGTCAAGTGCAGTGTAGGCTACACTAGCCACTGTACTTTTGTGTATCATACCTCGTTTCGTCCTGTGGTCTTTGTCCTAGGTGGGTTTCAGTGAGCATTGTTGTTCTGTGAGTGTTCTCTGCTCATGTTTTCATAAGGCAACAAAATATAGGGGTTTTCCCTCTCTTCAGAAACCAGGTGCATGATAGAACGAGAAGGTTTTTCTGTAACTGCCTTCTCCTAGAGCTTGGAAAGCTCTCCATCTTCTGACTTGATCTTGGATTACCTTTTCTTCGACCTACACTTTGTGGTAGGTATGGGCTCCATTGCTTTTGCCCACGTCAGCTGTCCTGCCCAATAGGCAAGACCTTCTTTCATTTCAAGGCGTATGTCACCAAGAAGGACTGATGTATGGTACCATAAGATGACATATTTTCTGGCAAAGAGTGCCCCCATGTGTGACACGTGTCAACAACCAGCTTGATTCTGTTGTGTTCAAGAATCTGCTTCTTGAGGAGGAGGATGTTTCCCAGAGCAAAACTCACATTGCTGCAGGATGTTGTTGGGACAGAAGCCTTTCCAACACTGTATGGGTTGAAACTGCATCTTTTAGGTGATGTTTGTGGCACCATTATGCCGAACTGCCTGGTCCTGTTTCATTGGGCTATATTCCTTGATGTGCTCAAGCAATTTTAAGAGGTTTTTGCATGGTAGGTACCACGCTTTCTTGTCTAGCTTGTTCTTGAATGCAGCAATTGGCATTCTTCAGAGATATTCTGTTGACACCAGTTCTGTTCAAGTTACCCCAGTTCTTCCTAACCGAAGTATAACTTGGATACCACAGGTTAAGTCACAGGTGACACTACTGGAAATGAGTTTGATTTGCTGCCAAGACTGGCAGAAAAAGATATTTTTGAAGCTGTGGCGTTTATGCAATTTTGAAACATGGTTGGTTTGCAAGACACTTTCTTGTTTCATCTACCAAGTTTTGTCACATTTTCACTATGGTAATGGTGAAAAATCACTGATTAGAGGGTTGGCACTATAAAGTATGAAACTACAACCGAGATAAAACAGTAACAAGGTCAAAGGTGATAGATGATGTATAAGTATGGCAGAAAAATTCCCTGTATTGGGGTAAAAAGCTGAATAAAGCGGTTCACAAAGTATTAAAGGCTTAACAAGTAAGAAGAATAAGCCAAGTAAAAGACTGGCATATGAAAGAAAACCAAGTAATAGAGAAACTACAACGTTGTAAATGAAAGTAAGGTAGGCCTATAGAAGGCAGCTGTAGCATGTGAAGAATTTGAAAGAAAATGAGTTGCGGGTAAATAAATGAAAAAATGCCCCTATAGAAGGGCACAAACTTACAGAGCTGACTTTGGGTGCAGTGGAAACATTAGATGACGTCATGGTTGTGACGTCACTGCATGCAGCTAAAGGTAGAGTGATGACATAGTTTTGACGTCACTGCATGCTGCTTAAGTTAATAAAGACGACAGTTGTGACGTCATCATGCAGCTTAAGGTAATGAAAAAGATGGTCATAGTTGAGACGTCACTGCTTGTGGCTAAAGGTATTGTCGAGAAATTGATGACGTCAAAGGTGATGACGCAAGCATTCCTGTGTAGACATTGTAGGCTTATAATAGAGCAAATGAAGACCTTAGACAATCGGACGTTCTTTTAATCAAACCCTAAATAAATTAACTCGATACATTGGGGAGAATACTCGTGATAGTGAAAATTCTTGTAAATTTTTTTTTCCTCCTTGGAGCCAGCATTGCAATGCCCCGAAGGAGAGAGAGAGAGAGAGCGCCCTCAGCTGAAGGTAATGAAACCAGCCGGTTACTAACTTTGAAGCCAACCCAAAGGGCTTTAGTTTTCTAAGCTGACAACAGCTGATTGCCCGGATGGGAAGAAGAGTCTCGTATAGACTTCCCTCGTGCTTTCCAAGATGTCTGCCAGGTTTTTTAGACAATCTCAGACGTCAGAGAATGATGTTTAAGTACAGTAGGCCTAAGGTGGGCGTGGCAAAGCTACCAAGACAAGCATAAGCTTACGTTCACTCTCATGGCTGTATTTTCGTACTTAGACAAATGCTTGGTTGACCTGGAGTGTCTTCAGAAACAAGGCGTGAAATTCCCGTATACTCAAACCACCAGCATTTCGTCCAGAGGTATAATGGCCCACCCACCAAAAAATTTCCCAAGTCCAGTTCTCCTCTATGGATGACTTGCAAGAATATCTACGAGGTGTCAACGTCATTCTGGTCTCCGTTTTCGTTAAGGTTTCGAGTCTGTAAGAGTTTCTCTCGAGTCTTCTTATAGAAAATGAGTCTTTTAGTATAATTAAACCTCATAGAAAACAGGAGAACAAATAAGGAGAGACGGTAACGAAGATAAATAGATCTCGAACGTCTGCGCCATCTGACATTGACTTAGTGCCTGACAGAATTCTTGACTTTGAGAGCTGCACAGGACGATTTACTTGTAAATATGAATGAATAAAGCTAATATAATCCTTATTTTCATCAATATTTATATATAAAACTGACTTCATTCTTGTCAATACGGATTTGACTGAAATAACTTTGTATGTTTCAAGGGTCTCACACAGCCTGTCACCCTGGCGTATTTGAGCATTTTGACGTCAAGTTTGACATCAATGGTGGCCAAATTGAAGTCTAATCATGAATTAAATCATGACACTTCAATTTAGCAACAAATATTGTATATTTGATGTAAAATCTGACGGCAAAAAGCTGGAATATGTCAGAATATAAGGTCCTGTAACACCCCATCTGATGTAGATATGCTCTATAAGAATGACTTTAAATTTCCTATTTTTCAAGCTAGTTCTATTTAGATAAACATTTTAGTACTGAAACGATCCAATTTTACTTCATACTTTTATCATTAGATTTCAACTCTTCAAATACCTTTGCCTGGCCAACTTTTTCCATGTGAATTTGATGATAGGCCTACAATGCATTTAATTATAACTTGTAAAGCACCGTGTTCCATATGATGGGCATTTTTTATTTATTGAAATTTACACATTGAATAATTTTATGTATTGTATTTTTACATGATTTTTGGTGATTAGTTTCAATCGTTCTTAAACTCACATACCTGCTGCAACCTCTTTTATAAATTTGCTTTACTTTTCAATGAAAAATTTAGCTTTATTTTAAATGGGTTCAGCTGCATTCTTTAAGCTCAGCCTAGTAACGGAATATGCACCACACAGTTGCATTATTCAGAACTGAATTTCTAAGTAACTTCAAATTCAAGGCTTTGAAAGTTATATGCTTTATTTGGTGCTATTTCAGTTTACATGATATTTTCATCTACAAGATCCATTCTAAAAGTATAGAATATTCATTTACATTCTCAGACGTCATTACGAGCAAGTGAATTTTACAGGAATTTCACAAATAAACCAAACAAAAGCTAATTAACTTTATTTTACTTCAAATGACAAGTCATCCTCTTGTCCACGTTACAACAAAAGCGATTAATTACACCAAGAGACACACAGTCTCCCCAAAAGCAGACAAGTGACCCAAACCCCCTCAGGTGGAACAAGCGCGCCTTGAGGCACTCCCACCACTTCGTCTCATAGGCCTGACGACACCATTCAATGTACGTGATTGAGTCAGGTAAATGGTCAGAGACGTGCAAAGCTACTGTCCTCCTGCCCCGTTCTTCTTCCCCCAGCAGGACAGCAGGTCGGACTAACGTCAGCCTTCACCCTACACGTGGACCACCAGGCCAGTTTAGGATCTGTGCGATACGCCTTACAAAAATCCATCCCATTGCCGGGTGATTAGCGAGGAATGTCCAGTTGCTAATTGGGACATTCCTTCGGGTGTTTTGAAGTTAGGATGTCTTCTCAAATCTTTCTGCTTTCAGTTTTTACAAGTTTCTGAATGGCAGCTTTGTAGTGATCATCAGAACAGGACTGAATATCAAGAAAAAATCGTTTCATACAGCTCGCCAAACTACTGACAGTAAAAATTACTTCTTTATGCTTACCAGAATAGGGCAACATGACCAAAACTTGCCTAAAAATGAAAATTGCTGTTTAACATTCACATTAATATATTAAAATTATTGTTTCACATACCAGCACAAGGCAACAAGTTATTAAAACCTGCAAATTTGTATTGGTCATCTGTAGAGGGGGCTACAGAATAATGGGCACTGTCTTTTTATAAGGACCATTACGAAAGAGCCACCATTGCTACAGTCACGACCAACGAATGAATATTGCTTAGAAAAAACTTCATGGCAAGTTTACTGCTTTTTATTTTGACCATTATACTTCAAGATCTGCCTTTAAAATTCTAATACCAAACTGCAAGTTTCAGTGGCTAGTTTTTTTGTCAGGTTTGAAGACACCTTGAATTTTGACCTTGTGTCTTATTCTGGATGAAACAGTCATCCTTTATGTCCAAAATTTTTGTGAGAATACTAAACTCTATGCATGTCAGTACTTTCAGATAAAAAAACACTGAAACTGGTAGCTTCTGTCCCTTAAAAAAACTACACTATCTTGGTAAAAAAAAAAAAAAAAAACTCTCCCCGACTGATATACTTTGTATCCAAAGATTTCAATTGAGCTCATTCTTTTTATACTCTAGATAAAAAAGAAAGAGACTCATGGGCAGAAAACTGACGAATAAGCCCTGTCAAATAAAGATTTCACAAGTCTCCACTTTCTGGGCAAAATCAACTATGACTCCCATTCTGACAAACTATGCAGGCCTAAGAGGGCCACTTTCTGGGGAAAATCAACTAAGGGTCCCAAACTGACAAACTTGGTAGGCCTATAAACTCCACTTTCTGGGCAAAATCAACTATGGGTCCCTGACTGACAAACTTGGTAGGGATGTAAAGTCTCCTTTTTGGGCAAAATCAACTCTGGCTCCCAAGCAGACAAACTTTGCAGGCATAAGAATGCCACTTTCTGGGCAAAATCAACTCTGGCTCCCAGACTGACAAACTTTGCAGGCCTATAAACTCCACTTGCAGGGCAAAACAAAATTTCTCCCACACCAACAAACTTTTAAGGTCAATAAACGAAAACCTTCATAACAAAAAAAAGCTTGCTGAAAGACTTACAGGTCAAGGAAAGTAATTAAACTGATACTTCCTGGATGGAAAACTTGCAGACCAACAGATTTTCAAGTCAAATAATACTAAACCGGAATAATTTCCATTCAAAACAAATACCCTCCCTTGAATCAGTAGACTTACTTCACAAAAACCATCCACAAACTAACACACTTAAGCAAAGGACTCTATCGACTGACACATACCAGCTGATGCGCTGGTATGGTCCCTAATGTCGTGACATGCCGCTCAGATGTCGCGAGTTCGTGCCTCCCCCAGGCCGATGAACAAATCACTGGCTCTGTATCTTGATCAGTTACTGCCGCACTGTGGGGTCTGCGGTGGGAGATTGACACCAACATTCTCTGGAAGCTTGAATTTCAAGTCAATGGCCCCTGTGTGCTTGTTCCTTGTGAATAAGTTTCATCTACTGAAATAATAATAACAACAACTTCACACTGGTAACACTTCCTAGGTAGAAAAACTTTCAAGAACCAAGAGAATGGACAAAAATCACTCCCAATTGCCACATTTTCTGGGCAAAAACCTCTCTAGTGGAAATTCCTGGTTAAGACTAACACTTTTTGGGCAAAAGTCTCCTCCAAAGATACACGTTTCAGGGAAGACCTCTCCCAAACAGACCCCCATTCCAAGCAAAAAAGGAAAACACTTTTGAAATGACCCACTTTTTGGGCAAAACTTCCTGAGCATGAAGTTCATGAAACATAAAGCCATTTTGAGCAAGTGACTCATGACGCCTAAGGAGAACTTTCAGACTAAAAGCCACTCTAATCAACAACTCTCCCACACCACAATGTCAACTTCTTGCCACGAAAAATGCAAACTAACATACTTTCTGTATAAAAAAGAATACAGACTAGCAAGACTAACAGGCTACCAACAAAAATGACAAAATAACAGACACAAACCCAGATATCTTGAAATCCTCATTATCAAAGCTAACAGGTTCTGTGAAGGCTAAACCATCAAAATTACCCGACTTCCTGAAGACAAACAACTGCATACTGTACTAACAGACTACATGAAGGTAAAAGCAACACGCAGACACTATAAATAAAATTCTGTCACAGACAACAAAATTGGCTGATATTGTAAATAAAATTCTGTCACAGACAGCAAAATTAGTTCAAGCAGAATATCACACAGACTAGTGAACAATCTAAAACCAAATGTATGACAAACCAAGAGACCACCTGAATGAAAAAATGATCAAAAGCACACTTTCTGAAAGTAGATTATCATGAAGCAGACTTTCTCGGACTAATTTTCAGAGACTGACTTTCTTAGTGAAAGTATAACACAAGGACGAACTTCTTTCAAGCAAAAGTGTCACAACAAACTTCCCTGAAACATCAGACCATGAAAAGTAAAGGTTTCAAAGAACAAAACACTTTCTAAAATCAAACCAACCCTTTTATCAACTAAGACACTTCCTAAACCAAAATCTACCAAGAGCAAACAAAGACTTCCCGAATCCTAACTGAACTTGAATCAATATCATTTTCCATGAATCCTGGACTTGCTCCGAACGCCAGCAAACATATCCTGTGCTTTAAAATTGATATCTTGTATTCATATGATACTAATTATGATGAAACCCGATTCTGTCTTCGTGTACCAAAAAAGACACAGACTGTTACAGGCTGTCACAAACAGTATCTAAATGTCCAGCACCACTACCCTGGACTAATTCTGTCAATGCTATCAGTATCTATAATACTCTTTTGTTGTAAACCAGTTTTCAAGAAATCTTAACATGATGTACCTTTAACCATCTCTTTTCTCTCTTTTAAATATTCACCGGAAAACCTTCATGAACAAAATCAACAGACTTACATAAACTTGACAGGGCTCCAAAGGGAAATCAGCCTGCAGAGAGAGAGAGAGAGTCAAGTTATGTGTAAAGGTGATGAATCAATGAAAATGTGGGAAATGAAAATAAAGCCGGCACACCTGATATTCAGGAGACGTCAGCAGCAGCAGAGAGCTGGAATGGATTTCCTCCTGTCTCAAACATCTGGAGATCAGAAGACTCCTCGACAGCCCTACTCCACATTTTATTTGTAGCCAAGATAAAACTCTTAGCACACCCCTAGCAAAGCTAGACATTATCAAGCTTTCCTGTATGCCAAAATTTAGCCAAGATACAGCTCTTAGCAAACCCCTACCAATCCTAACCATTATCAAGCTTTCCTGTACAAAAAAATTTAGCCAAGTTACAACTCCTAGCAAACCCCTAGTAAAGCTAGACATTATCAATCTTTCCTGGACACCAAAATTTTGCCAAGATACTACCCTTAGTAAACCCCTAGCAAAGCTAGACATTATCAAGCTTTCCTGTACACCAAAATTTTGCCAAGATACTACCCTTAGTAAACCCCTAGCAAAGCTAGACATTATCAAGCTTTCCTGTACACCAAAACTTTGCCAAGATACTACCCTTAGCAAACCCCTAGCAAAGCTAGACATTATCAAGCTTTCCTGTACACCAAAATTTTGCCAAGATACTACCCTTAGTAAACCCCTAGCAAAGCTAGACATTATCAAGCTTTCCTGTACACCAAAATTTTGCCAAGATACTACCCTTAGCAAACCCCTAGCAAAGCTAGACATTATCAAGCTTTCCTGGACACCAAAATTTTGCCAAGATACTACCCTTAGCAAACCCCTAGCAAAGCTAGACATGATCAAGCTTTCCTGTACACCAAAATTTTGCCAATATACTACCCTTAGCAAACCCCTAGCAAAGCTAGACATGATCAAGCTTTCCTGTACACCAAAATTTTGCCAAGATACTACCCTTAGCAAACCCCTAGCAAAGCTAGACATTATCAAGCTTTCCTGTACACCAAAATTTTGCCAAGATACTACCCTTAGCAAACCCCTAGCAAAGCTAGACATTATCAAGCTTTCCTGTACACCAAAATTTTGCCAAGATACTACCCTTAGCAAACCCCTAGCAAAGCTAGACATTATCAAGCTTTCCTGTACACCAAAATTTTGCCAAGATACTACCCTTAGCAAACCCCTAGCAAAGCTAGACATTATCAAGCTTTCCTGTACACCAAAATTTTGCCAAGATACTACCCTTAGCAAACCCCTAGCAAAGCTAGACATGATCAAGCTTTCCTGTACACCAAAATTTTGCCAAGATACTACCCTTAGCAAACCCCTAGCAAAGCTAGACATTATCAAGCTTTCCTGTACACCAAAATTTTGCCAAGATACTACCCTTAGCAAACCCCTAGCAAAGCTAGACATTATCAAGCTTTCCTGTACACCAAAATTTTGCCAAGATACTACCCTTAGTAAACCCCTAGCAAAGCTAGACATTATCAAGCTTTCCTGTACACCAAAATTTTGCCAAGATACTACCCTTAGCAAACCCCTAGCAAAGCTAGACATTATCAAGCTTTCCTGTACACCAAAATTTTGCCAAGATACTACCCTTAGCAAACCCCTAGCAAAGCTAGACATTATCAAGCTTTCCTGTACACCAAAATTTTGCCAAGATACTACCCTTAGCAAACCCCTAGCAAAGCTAGACATTATCAAGCTTTCCTGTACACCAAAATTTTGCCAAGATACTACCCTTAGCAAACCCCTAGCAAAGCTAGACATTATCAAGCTTTCCTGTACACCAAAATTTTGCCAAGATACTACCCTTAGTAAACCCCTAGCAAAGCTAGACATTATCAAGCTTTCCTGTACACCAAAATTTTGCCAAGATACTACCCTTAGCAAACCCCTAGCAAAGCTAGACATTATCAAGCTTTCCTGTACACCAAAATTTTGCCAAGATACTACCCTTAGCAAACCCCTAGCAAAGCTAGACATGATCAAGCTTTCCTGTACACCAAAATTTTGCCAAGATACTACCCTTAGTAAACCCCTAGCAAAGCTAGACATTATCAAGCTTTCCTGGACACCAAAATTTTGCCAAGATACTACCCTTAGCAAACCCCTAGCAAAGCTAGACATTATCAAGCTTTCCTGTACACCAAAATTTTGCCAAGATACTACCCTTAGCAAACCCCTAGCAAAGCTAGACATGATCAAGCTTTCCTGTACACCAAAATTTTGCCATTATACTACCCTTAGCAAACCCCTAGCAAAGCTAGACATTATCAAGCTTTCCTGTACACCAAAATTTTGCCAAGATACTACCCTTAGCAAACCCCTAGCAAAGCTAGACATGATCAAGCTTTCCTGTACACCAAAATTTTGCCATTATACTACCCTTAGCAAACCCCTAGCAAAGCTAGACATTATCAAGCTTTCCTGTACACCAAAATTTTGCCAAGATACTACCCTTAGCAAACCCCTAGCAAAGCTAGACATTATCAAGTTTTCCTGTACACCAAAATTTTGCCAAGATACTACCCTTAGCAAACCCCTAGCAAAGCTAGACATGATCAAGCTTTCCTGTACACCAAAATTTTGCCATTATACTACCCTTAGCAAACCCCTAGCAAAGCTAGACATTATCAAGCTTTCCTGTACACCAAAATTTTGCCAAGATACTACCCTTAGTAAACCCCTAGCAAAGCTAGACATTATCAAGCTTTCCTGTACACCAAAATTTTGCCAAGATACTACCCTTAGTAAACCCCTAGCAAAGCTAGACATTATCAAGCTTTCCTGTACACCAAAATTTTGCCAAGATACTACCCTTAGTAAACCCCTAGCAAAGCTAGACATTATCAAGCTTTCCTGGACACCAAAATTTTGCCAAGATACTACCCTTAGCAAACCCCTAGCAAAGCTAGACATTATCAAGCTTTCCTGTACACCAAAATTTTGCCAAGATACTACCCTTAGCAAACCCCTAGCAAAGCTAGACATGATCAAGCTTTACTGTACACCAAAATTTGCTACTGGCAAACTATGAAAAACTTAAGCACAACTCTTAACATTAACAAAACTTTTCCTCAGCAATGGCCTATTAACAGGAAAACTCTGATCCTTCAATTATTCCAAAACTTGACTCTCGTGGAATAACACTTCTAATCCCAAGAGATCATGAGCAAGGACTGGATTAAACCACAAACCAACATCATAAAAAAGGACTTATTTAATCCTAAACTACATAATATTATCAGTAGGCGTCCTAAATGACATTGCTGTATCAACACTCAGAAAACCTCTACAGTACACACAATCCTCTGACATCTAGAAAGGTTACTGTCAAATCAATTGACATTCTAATGCCTTCTCAAGGTACCATGACTCAGTAAGTCCTGCCAGACCGTTCTGGAGCAATGAAAAGGTTGTACCAGTCATGTCTCTAAATACCCACAAAACAACAAAATCAGGTCTCAGATCACATATTCTACCAGCAACAAGTTAGTAAAAAACAGTATACATTACCATTACTTAGGCACTGCACATTAGGGAGATGCTTCTCCAGTTCTATGAGCCAAACACAAGGTTTAGTAAACTAGTACAATAATTTTATAGTCTACAAACCTTCTGAGGAAACCTTTCAGTACCTGAAGCCACTTAACCATTACAAACTTAGGTAAATGTTCAGAAATTGGCATTGTAGAGCGTTGCCGTTTCTGTAAGGAAAGGACAACTTGATCCTCCATAGCATGATTCATCTAAATCCTAACCAAACCGTTCACGGGATTACTTCCTATATACATTAAGCTTTACATTAGTAAGGTAACCTAAGGACAGTTTCCTTGTCTAATTAAATGACAGGGAAAACCTTTGTTTTTGATCTATTATCCCTCACGGCTTGAGAATCTCAGCATGCCTTATGGTAAGGTATTTGGTGAAATTAGGCTTATAATCAACTCTCTAGTATATCAAAAGCCACATTATTACACATTAAGCCTTTTACAAAGGCTTCCATAAACAGTCCTCCACGATTAACATACACACACACCCGATTTCGTCTAATTAACTGACGATGTTATGAACTTTGTAAGGTTTCTCACACAGGATTCTAAACTGCCCAGTGTGGTATTTATCCCTCCTTTATTTCAGGTACACGAATGAAATGTCAAGGCTAAGAAGAGAGGAAGTTTGAGCCCCAAGCTGGTACCCCCTTTTGGAACGACGGTTGTGTGTCCGAAATGTAACTAGAAGTTTTGTCATTAACTTGACCGAGAGGATAACTTTTAACTTTCAAAATGTTCTTATAGACTTACTTTAGACGTGTTGACATCTGGTAGGATATAAATGATATTGAATACTCGACTTAAATATAACCTTGTGGAAAATGTTCATGTAAACTTTTAAAATACCAGCATGTGACACAGTCAAATTCAACATCAGCAAAAATAGCAAATTCTCCCCCCCCCACCAAAAATACTCTCTCTAAACTTGGTAAGCGATGCTTTACAAATTAGAATTTCTCCATATTGTATCGCCAAATTGAATGGAACTTGGCCAGGAAATGGTATTTGACATAGCAGAACCTGATAATAATAATTGACTTACAAGTAAAACATGACAATTCTGAATAAATTTTTCCATTAAATGGAGCTTTTCTTAGAAAACAATAGAAGCATATAGAGCTTTTCTGCACCTCATTATACGAAGTCATTTTAGTCAGTTTTCCATAATAAAAAAAGTCAATTTCATTCATATGTATCTCTGAAGACAGATCAAATAGCCGTATTCATGACTATTTACAAGTAAATGTACAGTACGCAGCTTTAAGGAAATAATTCTGACAGATACAAAGCCAACCGCACAATGTCTAAATCATTCGAGAATATATTCACATCACAGCCACAAGTCTTTTACTTAATGTTCCCCATTTTCTACGAGATTCAACACAACGCAAATTCTGTAACAAGACGTGGGAGAAAATCTTGAGAGAAATATTAGAGAAAACAGATTGACAAGATGTCTGAAAATCGTAGATTTTCTTACATACAGAAAAAAATGGACTAGGGATTTTTTGGGGCCACTATACTCGTCCGATACAAGATCCTGGCAGCCAGAACATACAGGCTCAGTACACCAGTTCATAAAACACTACAGGCAAACAAGCTCAAGTACAAATACAGTCATGAGAGTGACCATAAGTCAAGGAATGCCTTAAAAGTAACATTACCCCACACACCTTGGTCTTTCTGTACAATAACACCATTCTTTGACATCTGAAATGGACTGCAAAAGCACTGGAAAGCACGAGGAAAGTATATACGAGACTCTTCTTTCCATCTGGGCAATCAGCTGTTGTCAGCTTAGAAAACTTAAGCCCTTTGGGGCGGCTTCAAAGTTGGTAACCGACTGGTTTCATTACCTCCATCTGAGGGGGCTCTCTCTCTCCCCCCTTCAGGGCACTGCAATGCTGACCCCAAGGAGTCCTTTATTCTTTAGTCTTTTTCTACATTTTTCCAGTTGTGTGTTCATACAGAGTGCATATATATAAGAAGACTTCTGTACTTCAGCTTACGTCCTGAATAAAGAGGAAAATTCCACAATTTTCTTTAAATCGTTCAGGTTTACAAGTTAACTTTTAATCACTGCAGACACTGCTCTAGTTCTCACTTTGCATACAGTGTAAAGAATGGCTTCCTTTCTCAAATATTAAGGTAATATGAACCTCCTAACTTAACCACTTTAAAAAAAAACATGAACTGTTGAAAATAAAAATAAAAAAAATAGAATTCACTTAAATGTAGGTACTAAAGCAATGCGCCCAAAGATTTACTTTACCTATTTCATACCTTAATCTAAGATCGTAATATCTGGGATTATGGAAAAACTGAACACACACACATACACACACACGTTTCAAGTTGTGTTTAAAGTAAATATTTGATGTGTTCAGAGGAAGCGTCTGTAAGTGTGAGAATGTTAAGAGTGAAGTATTTGATCCCTGTGTCTAGAAGTAATGGAAAAAGCACATTGAAGGCACGTAGTGTGAATGAGGGGGAATTCAAGTGTGAAATGTGTAACGTAAAAAAGCACCTTTGAAGATATGCAGTGTGAATAAGAAGGTGAATTCAAGTGTGAAATGATGCTTTAAAAAGCCATGTGAAGCCTTTGATAAGGCAGAAAAGGAATGTGTGTGTGTGTGTGTGTGTGTGTGTGTGTGTGTGTGTGTGTGTGTGTGTGTGTGTGTGTGTGTGTGTGTGAGAGAGAGAGAGAGAGAGAGAGAGAGAGAGAGAGAGAGAGAGAGAGAGAGAGAGAGAGAGACTCCTTTAAAGCAAAGTATGCAGAAACTCGACAACAGATTGTGAGAGTTTTGTAACAGCTTGAAAAGTGAAAGTGTGCAATTCTGCAGCTTCCAAGTTGTACTGTAAATGTACAAAGTGTTTCTACATAACAGCTTTAACAGGAGACTGAAGAAATTCCCTTGAATGTGAAATGTGTGATTGCAAGTTGACACAAATAGAAGTCTAGTCAGAATGAAAGGCTGACAGGAAGAAACGAGAACAATGTCTAAGTTATTTACATCAGTCTACAACAATATCTCGTTCCTGTATCCGGTTCCTTTAGATGATAACACTGCAAAATAGTTTTGCTATCTCAGATTATTGCAAACGTTGGCCAGTGGGGGAATCTGCACGGCTATGAGTCTCCAAATTGAGCTCATCAAACCTAGATTACAGTGTCTGCATGATATACATAACTAAGGAGACGCTGGATATTGCTATAATTTTCTTGAATTATTTGGGTACCACTAGTTTCCTCAGTAGTTTGTAAGCTTATTTTGTTTGATAATAAACTAAAAAAGGCTCTAATTGCTTTTTCTAGCTAAATGAAGCCTAAGTCTTGGTGAGAACTGAGCAGTAAGCTGAAATACAGAAGTTCTTGTATACAATAAAATAAATTTACAATTTGGTATTACAATTTTCCCATTATTCAAAATTTAAAGTAAAATTTTTAACAATAACAGTTAAATTCCAACTATAACAGTTAACTGAACCTTGAATTGATCAATTTAAATTCAATGGGAACTTTAGGCAATAATTCAACACTAAAAAAATGATTACACCTTAACCTAAAATTCTCCAAATGTCAAGACACTGTTGCACTTGTTCTTTTAAAATTGACTAAATCTATAACTCAGAAATAATTGAATTTCTCAAATATCTGACATGATTGAGTCACAAGCAATTTAAGACAGACCTTCTTGAAATGTAACTACAGACAGTTTCAGAATTGATTTGGGTTCTTAGCTTAGACAGAACTCTTCTGTTAATATTGCATTTCTCATAACTATTCTTGAGGCCAAGTATACGTATAACAAATAGTTTCCCCTTTAATTCCTTCCACTTTGCTGTTCAACCTCTCTAACCTAACTATTCCAATATACAACCTTCATGGAAAATCAGTCCCTTTGTGAGAACCTCACAAGGAGAGAGAGAGAGAGAGAGAGAGAGAGAGAGAGAGAGAGAGAGGTGATTTGCTTGTATCGCAAAACAGTTAAAAAGAGTATTCAATTAAATAGCAACTCTCCTAATAGCTATGATAGGTTTACTAAGGAAGGAACTGACCTTGTGTGTCAGATGTCTGGAAAATATACTTAAATAATAACTAGTTCTGAAGATGAACATTAATTCGAATAAACTCTTCACATAACTGACAATGCTTATTGATTCATATGCCAAATTAACCATGTCAAAATACTCCCTTTCAAAGACACTTTCGAATTTACTTAATTCATTTACCTAAGACACCCATTGTTAACAAAACCTCATCTCATTTAGGGTAACGCTTTGAATCTGAGCCTACTTACAGATTCATCGACCTGTGGTATTTTCAGAAAAACCAAATTATCTTCAAGTAATGCTGCATTCAATATGACCGAATCATTCACCTAAAATACCACTATCAGTATTGCTAATGCCCCTTAAAGTAACAGTGAAATCTAGAATTCACTTATTAAATAATTTATCTGTGATAGATTTGACAACAATACCAAAGTGCCCTCGAAGTAACACTTTCAATTTGGAACCTTCACGTGCAAGCAGTGTCTTGAAATATGAAGAGATGCCATGAGAATAATGCTTTTGACAAGGTGCTCTCCAATATTTACACAAAATTAACCTTTAAGTGGTGTATGTTTAATGTTAAGCAAGCAGCATTAGTGTCATGGCAAGCTTTGTAAAATAAATTCACAGAATTTTGTTTAATCGCTTGAAAATAATGACAAGTTCTTCATCTGCCATTAATTTTGAGATAAAACTAATTAACTAAGTACTGAGATGTCTCTTGTCTTAACAGTGCAAACAGGTCAATGCTTCGGGATGAGTTCTCTCTCTCTCTCTCTCTCTCTCTCTCTCTCTCTCTCTCTCTCTCTCTCTCTCTCTCTCTCTCTCTCTCTCTTGTATTAAACAGAGACTTTCAATAACCTCAGTTTCAAAGTAGTATAAAAACCAACGCTTATATAACATTGCAATAACGCAAGACCCCGGAACTATTACTAATTTTCTAAAAGAAGTCTGATATAAATCACGAAAGAAACAAACTATGGACAGAACTTTCAAAAGTATACGAGAAGCTGAATTCCAGATCCCTGCTACGATGAAGCCAGTTTAGGGGTATCTGTAAGACTCGTTGAGGAAAAATAACAGAAGTCATCCATACTTTAGCCGGAAATATGACCTATTCTATAAATGTTCATACCACACAACTGTTCTTAACTATACAGACCACTACGAAGATATTCCAGAAAATCAGTTAAACCTATTGTTTGCAACTGTTGAACTTTTTGCTGCTGATAATTTTGTAACTCCCGGAAAATGACGGAAAATAATAAGCATAACCTACCATCAATCTCACGTGACCTTTGTACCCAGGCAAGTGTGCAATGAACAATGACCTGCTGGGCACTGCTGATCATAACTAAGTTGATGAAAAGACTATCCTGAAACAGACTTGACTTCTCGATATATTTAAAATGTAGCCTTGACGACCTACTAACTGATATTTCGCTAATATGAAATTCACGTATAATATTATCCAGTCTGAAACATCCTTAACTACCTGATAGATGCTATTCAACTAATGAGAATTATAGGTGACCAATTATATAGTGCCCTAGAATGAACTACGATCCTTGGTAGCTGATGTTAATTAACACTCCTTAGAAATTCTAGCAAAGACATTATATCGTAAAACATAGATGTATTGAATTCGTAATGCATTTAAGAGAGAGAGAGAGAGAGAGAGAGAATGTATCGTGAAACAAATTAAGCTTATTGATGACCGATTCTAAACTTTTGAATCTTATTTAAAAAGAAAAGAAAGTATCCCAAAGTAGACCACATACTGTAGCTAATACATGTATAAGAAATATATTTAAGTATCCGGATCCCCTGAGCTGCTTGAAACCGATACCAAACAGATTTAGATTCAAGTTAAAACAAAACTATGTATCCTGAAACATACAAAACATTTGATGACTAATATTAAACTGATAAATTTTATATAAAAAAATCTATGCACCCTGAAAAACGCTGAGCTGAGAGTCAATTTTAAACTTGTCAGAAATGAAAATAAAGCTATCCTGAAATGTGCTACTATTTGACTTACTCAGTTCATGAATCTCACGTGGAAAAATCTCTAATCTGAAGATTACTGGAGTACCACGTCACTACTGTTAAGCTTACAAGAAAATTGGGTAAAAACGATATATCCGGAAATACTGTGCTACTAAATAGCTGTCAAGGAAATTCCAGTTGAGAGTAAACGATATACCTATCCTGAATCGCAGTGGACTAGAACCTCATGTGACAAAGACTCCTGCAGTTCCTACTCACAAATTACAAGAAGCAAAGCTGGTCTTGGCTCAGTCTTGGGTGAACGGGCACTATTATGACCCTGATTATAGAACTATATAATCCTAAAAATTTTACCCTACCATACTTTTAAAAATAGTCAAAGGAGACAAAATTGTTATCTCTCTCTCTCTCTCTCTCTCTCTCTCTCTCTCTCTCTCTCTCTCTCTCTCTCTCTCTCCCTCTCTCTCTCTCTTGCAAGAATATGATGCTTCCCAGCATCTATGTTAATAAAGCCATTTTTTCACATTTTGGCCCATTGTACAAATCTGGTAAATAATGAAGTGTAGACGCCTTGAATTCCCAGGCGAGACTCTTGTAGCAATTTGGTCGTTCAAACTGTAGTCACCTCTTGAATTCCTAGGCGAGACTCTTGTAGCAATTTGGTCGTTCAAACTGTAGTCGCCTCTTGAATTCCTAGGCGAGACTCTTGTAGCAATTTGGTCGTTCAAACTGTAGTCGCCTCTTGAATTCCTAGGCGAGACTCTTGTAGCAATTTGGTCGTTCAAACTGTAGTCGCCTCTTGAATTCCTAGGCGAGACTCTTGTAGCAATTTGGTCGTTCAAACTGTAGTCGCCTCTTGAATTCCTAGGCGAGACTCTTGTAGCAATTTGGTCGTTCAAACTGTAGTCGCCTCTTGAATTCCCAGGCGAGACTCTTGTAGCAATTTGGCCGTTCAAACTGTAGTCGCCTCTTGAATTCCCAGGCGAGACTCTTGTAGCAATTTGGCCGTTCAAACTGTAGTCGCCTCTTGAATTCCCAGGCGAGACTCTTGTAGCAATTTGGTCGTTCAAACTGTAGTCGCCTCTTGAATTCCCCGGCGAGACTCTTGTAGCAATTTGGTCGTTCAAACTGTAGTCGCCTCTTGAATTCCCAGGCGAGACTCTTGTAGCAATTTGGTCGTTCAAACTGTAGTCGCCTCTTGAATTCCCAGGCGTGACTCTTGTAGCAATTTGGTCGTTCAAACTGTAGTCGCCTCTTGAATTCCCAGGCGAGACTCTTGTAGCAATTTGGTCGTTCAAACTGTAGTCGCCTCTTGAATTCCCAGGCGAGACTCTTGTAGCAATTTGGTCGTTCAAACTGTAGTCGCCTCTTGAATTCCCAGGCGAGACTCTTGTAGCAATTTGGTCGTTCAAACTGTAGTCGCCTCTTGAATTCCCAGGCGTGACTCTTGTAGCAATTTGGTCGTTCAAACTGTAGTCGCCTCTTGAATTCCCAGGCGAGACTCTTGTAGCAATTTGGTCGTTCAAACTGTAGTCGCCTCTTGAATTCCCAGGCGAGACTCTTGTAGCAATTTGGTCGTTCAAACTGTAGTCGCCTCTTGAATTCCCCGGCGAGACTCTTGTAGCAATTTGGTCGTTCAAACTGTAGTCGCCTCTTGAATTCCCCGGCGAGACTCTTGTAGCAATTTGGTCGTTCAAACTGTAGTCGCCTCTTGAATTCCCAGGCGAGAGATGTCCCTTCAAACGTGTCCCATTTTTGCTTGCATGTTGCAGACACTTCCTGGAGGAATGAGGAAGAAGTTAACGATATGTCCCGTCCAGATCTTTTGGCCTACAAGTTATTAAACTGAAAGATATCTAGGTCCCTTTTACTGAAAAGGGGACGGATGGGAAAGGGTCTTCTAAGTCTTTTAGCAAGGACACCTTAATGAAATTAGATTTCATTTGTTCACTGCTACAGTAAATATTGACTTAAAATTGGATTACAATGCAAATTTCACCAAAAAAGAAAAGGTCTTCTTAGTGTAGTTTTCAGGTAGCACAATACAGCAAAAAGTTCCCTATATTTATCTATATTATTATTATTATTATTATTATTATTATTATTATTATTATTATTATTATTATTATTATTATTATTATTATTATTATTATTATTAATTATTATTATTATTGCTAACTCTGCCTGGCTATAACATTAATAAAACCATTTCAACCTTTTCACGTAATCTGGTACGGTAAGATTTTTCAGCTCCTGTAAAATCCTACCTGTCTCATTTGTTTGAAAACAACCCAAGTATCGCCTAGGTGGCTCCTTTAGTTCCAATAGAGACCCTTCACTCCTTTCACTACCTGAATATCTCACGGTACTTATAAAAACCACACATTCGGTATAATACACTACAAATTACCCATAATTACTGCGGAAATGGCAGAGAAAATTAAGCTAGTCTTACGGAGCCTCAAAATGCTAAGACTTTACATATAAAACCTATGAATACACAGGAGATCTATCTTCTAGTTTACTATAGTACTGTAAACAGAGTTACTTTATCAAAGCGAAATAACTTTAAGAATATTATCCCAGGGGTTTTGGGACTGATGGCCCACAAGCTTCAGTTTCATTTTTAATCTCACTCTCCTCATTCTGTCTTAGGCCAAGGTACAAACCTTTAAATTGTATGATTTTGAATTTCTGTAACACCAGTCTCTAAGTCTGAAGCTTAGACACTATCTAAACTACCATTCCTATGCCGCCCAAATAACACACATTCCCAAAGAAGCACATTTCATGTGCATCGAACACCTACCTTCCTGAAGTGTTATACAACTTATCTGGGGCATCTTCTTCAAAATTCGTCAGTTATCCCGTTCACCAACTTGCTAGACGTAGATCACCTGAAGGAATGGGAAAGAAGTTCATTAAATCATGGAAATTGAAGGTCTTTTGGAAACAAATGTCCTGGGTATGAACCAGTACTGTAATCATGCATTCCTAACACTCCAATGGATAACCTGAGTAAAAACTACTCGAACAATTAAAAGCAACACAATAATAATGAAGTCCTGATTTAACTCAGGCATTGCACAAATAAAGTAGTCCTGAATCTTAATTCAATAAAAAGAAAATGGCGCAGACTAACCCTGCTGTACACTTTAAAGGTGGTTTCAGTCATTACATAAGCCTGTCTTTTAGCTCGTTAAAAATGCAGCTAAATAAGCATGATATCTTGAAGATTCTGTAGTAAAGGTCCAAAAGTTTCTGAAGGGTAGTGTTTACCCAGTTGTGTAACGGGTAGGTAGCTGGAATCTTAATGCTGGCGAAACTACACCTGGAAGACTTAGTTTTAAGTTTTTTTTTTTTTGTGTGTAGCAGTCAAACTTGTCAATACCCAGATGACTTTTTCTCCGGATTCATGCGAGGGAATCTTGCAAGACAGACCCAAGATCCCTTCAGAACATCTTTTAACCAGTGATCTTTTGCAAGTAACATGCAAGCAAATCTCCTGCCTGGGCCACAAGTATTTTGAATCTGTCAGCTTTATATCCAACCCTTTGAGAAATCAAGTGACCCCTGTAAATATGGCCCAACTGCTGGGATGTTTTGGGTCGTGACATGACATCGCCTTCCATACAGTTTTACACTGTCAGTGTCCACTGAGAAGCTTTTCTTACTTTGTAAAGAAAAAAAAGGAAATCAGCTTTTCTTACTTTGTAGAGAGAGAGAGAGAGAGAGAGAGAGAGAGAGAGAGAGAGAAAGAGAGAGAGAGAGAGAGAGAGAGAGAGAGAGAGAGAAATCAGTACATTGAATTTTTCTAACAAGTTTTCAAGGTAGCCTCATTTATGATGGATTTATGGAACTGAGGCTGTAAAGCCCAAAGCAGTGAAGGAGCGAAGACTTCGAGCCATTCAGCGTTCAAGACGGCAATAAAAAGAGGGAGTTGGAGTGGTTGGACAGCAAGACGGAGAGATCCAGAAAAGTAAAGGAGACGAAATCGAAGGAGCTGAAGGTGGAACTTCGTACAAAACAGGCCAGTTGGACCAACAAGTAACAGTTAGAGGTGTTGGACAGTCAAAAAGGAACTAGGAATGAAGTAAGAGTAAAAGGCTAAAACGTGGATACAGCAAAGGGCCGATGGGATGCTGCAAACGCCCTTTAGCGATGTTTACAGTGCACCACGTGAGGTACACTTGCTTCACATTTACACTCAAGTCTGTCACGGCTCTTTTCGACACTTTATTTGACCTCCATTACGTTCGATTTACTTCAGTTCATTTAGTTCTTGGGCCCTACAGGTGGCGGCCAGCCAAGGCCTTGGCACTCACAGCTTGGCACTCCTGATTTCTGTGTTCCTCATTTGTGTATGATTTCAGTGGTGACTTTCCATCACAGTTCTTCAAATGCTTAACTTGCATCTGACCTTTGTCTTCTTCTTCTTCTTCTTCATAAGAGAGCTATGTATTTGATGTCAGCATATGTTCTTGTTCCTTTTCTTCTCAGCAGCAGTAATTTTGGCTGTTGTCTTTTCACATAATTGTTTGAAGCTTGCAGTCTTTTGCAAAAATTCCTTGCGCCATAAATCGTCTTCTGCCTGATTGAAACACCTTCAGACTGAACGAATTTCTGAAGTCTTCTCATTCCACTGAAGTACGTTCAGTAATGAACCTGCAAATGAAAAATTTTTACATATATAAAAAGCAAAACTTACTCGAATAAGTAGTGCAACCTAAACCTTCCTTTAATGAGTTCATCAAATTATAGTAGTTCTCTCTACCTCCTGACTTGACGTAGCTTAGTATGAAATTTAAGTGACAACGATCAACATGGGAAAAATCCCACTACAAACTCTCTCTCTCTCTCTCTCTCTCTCTCTCTCTCTCTCTCTCTCTCTCTCATATATATATATATATATATATATATATATATATATAGTACTGACCAGGAGATTGCAAATTAACGTTCATTATATGGTCGAAAAGGAAGCCTGAATTGCCATGGAATCCATCTGAGAGAGCTAAGCTCGATGTTACGGACCCCATGAAAACCAACTCTCTTAAACACAGCATCATTCTCCC